>JAIPRN010001232.1:27007-50933 GCA_025469175.1 Geopemphigus sp. TES_GeoC_2020 | reverse complement strand
AACTATCCTAAAAGGGCTGAGATTTGAGGACGTTAATGAAACTAATTGGTAATGTCACGGAAGAATTGAAAACTATATAACTTCGAACGGGTACTGTCAATGACTGATTTGAGAACGCCTTCGATTTTATACCAAAATACTGGAAATTATCACCAGTACGTTTTGATAGAGTAATATCCCCGGTAACGTTTAACGTTTTTTTTCGGAGTAATTATAATCCGAATATTTATTGAGTACGGCTCGTGAACGTAACAAACTCGCTATAGAGATTCGCGATAACAATTACTTTTCGAGTTATTTGCGAACACGGCGCGTTCAGTGAACTTAGGCACGAGCCGCCTACGGTAGTCGATTACTATCAAACGAAATCGAAGCCAACGCGCGTATTAACGCTCATTAATAAGAAAACGTTTCGCTCGTTCGCCTAAAACACTGACTTTTGACGCCACGTGGACGACGGATTATGTACGCTCCCGGTTTTTCGTTACAACCTACACATTTTGCGCGAAAACGTTTTGCGTTTTGTATGTCGTTATTACGCTCGCGCTCATTATCGGCTCTGTTTCGTATATTCAATAATATCTACGTACACCGAATCCGATATACTATCCAGTTTGTTAACAATTTTAAATGCGTCCCTATTCTTTTACTTAGTCTGGCGTTATTGTACACAATCAGCGTTGCGCGTGTTTATTAAAGTTATATACGAACAAATAAATAAATAAATAAAAAACTGTATATACATATATTATGAGTTATGATACTATTAACAAATATCGAAGATAAAATGTGCAATGGTACGTTGTTTACGATGTTCGTCGCGTAGTAAGATGACTTTTGTTACGATAATTTTGACGGTGTACGTGAGAGTCGTTACGAAAACGCATATTGAATTGAATAAACGCAAGTCGAAGAAAAGTGATAATCTGTGAACGTTAATCAGACGGTTTCAAAATCGCAGCTTTGTGTCGGAGTCGGTAAAAAATCTTGGCTGAAAACTAAAAAAGACAAAAAATAACATTATAGTTAATACAATTATACGTTTCGTTTAAAAAAAAAAACGTCCGGTAATTTACAACTACTTCGCGACTGGATGTGTATATTAATCACTACTTTCGACGAAATGTCCAATTAAGCGCGTACAAAAGACTCGGCATAAAACTTTGCGTATCGTTTAGAATAAACGTACAGTAAATACTATTTACCCGAGACGCTATGACACGCCGGAGTCGTTTATATTCGAGGATGATTTTTAACGAAGGAAACCACTTTAAATTGTTATTTGCGTGTTACGCGTGATCGTGACATCAGGTGACGACCGTGTATTCATTATTCAATTATTAGCGTCTCTCTCGCCCGTTTTTCTTATTAATTACGATACTCACAATTTATCGACTCAATTAGAATCTTTATGCTCTCGTAGTAATTTTTCGTAAATACTAATAAGAAAAATAAATATATTTACACAATTTAAATAAATCGATCGAAACGAATCGCGTAACACGACGCGTACTACGAATTAATCGTGATTTTAAGACATACATTTTAGTCAACAACAGCAACGTTTAGTATTACGTTTTGAAATCATTTACGTCGACACGATCAAACGATTATAAACCTGTACGGTCTCAAATATTATCCGAAAGTTCGTAATAAATTACTTACGAAACGAAAAAACTTACGCGCCGTAAGATAATAATTGTGTTGAAAAAATTGCTGTCGCGAATACGCGTTATTTGGTTTTAAAAGAATTTTGTTACGTTATTCGTTTATAAAAGACGTTAATATCACAGTCTTAGAGAACGGCAAATATATATATATATATATCATAACTCGATCACGACGATATATTTTTCTTTTTAGAAAACGTTAACAAGGACGGATTGGGTATTTTTTTTTAAGTAATTCGTTTGAAAAAAATGTATATTTACAGTATTAAATTATTAACGCGAATATTATTTTTAAAACATTATAAACGCCTAAACACTTTCGGTATATTTAAAAATATCTACTCTATTTATACAATCACCGCTGTGAAACTTTTATAATAAATAAAACATACCGTTCATTTGATTAGCCGTATTTAGGGCTAGAGAAAAGCAAACAGAATATCGTATACCGAAATATAAGCGTATATTCAATTTTATGTCTTAGTACGATTCATAGGATTACGTACGTTACAATAACATAAAAAATTACTCGACGAATTTGAATTAAATAAACCCTACGAATTCGTTTTAGGCATTATAATGGACTACGAAACGTCCATTGACGTTTAAATTATGTCGTTTTTTCTTTTAAACTCGAAAATGAATATAACTAGAGGTAAAAATCAAAACGGATCGATTCCATTTATGTACCTTTTAAAAAAAATCGGCGAATAGTATTTTTTTTTTTTTTTTGATAAATTTAATCGGTACAACTTGAACGATTAGATCATAACGAAATTTATAATCGCGTTTAACTATCGCGAGTCGAGTCTAAGAGATTAGTTCAATGATTGGAATTAGACAGTGTCGTTCCAAAACGAATATTCGCGATTAGTTTGTTAGTAAATATCAGCCGGGTAGGTTTTTCAAATTAAGGTAACGACAAAATCTACACGATTAAACATTCTCAATTACTACGGACATGGACGCCGCTTTTTCCTCTTAGGTTTACACGTATTAATTAAGTTTATAACGATAATTCATATTTTATTCACTTAGATTATTATACGCGTGTCCCAGTGCCATTGTGGAGGTACCATAAACTATAAGAATTATAAATACGATTAATACGATAGGTCAGTAAGTATTACGCCTGTAAGTAAATAAATAATGGCGATATATCGTAAAACAACTCGTAGTGACGAATTAAATTAACTATAATATAATTATCGTTTTCTAATGAGCGTTTTAACCGCTCCTTGACTGTAAACACAAATTGCTTACCGTCAAAATGACCACCAGTCTGTGCATCGCTCAGGCTATCTACAAACATTATAAGATCAATAAGGCGTATTTTAATTACGTCGGTAATGTTAAGAATTTTTTTCGATAACAATGTAACATTATTTCTAAGGTAACGGATATCTAAAATCTTACCAAGGCAAAATTGATAAATAGCTTTAAAATTATAATTCGAAACATGATTAGTAGTAAGTAACGACGTTGTCTACGAAAAACAAAAATGTTCACGGAAAAAACGGGCGAGAAATAATGTCCAAATACAAAAGCTTCGCAGATACAAAATTTCTACGCGATTTCTAAATACTTTAGCGTAATGTAAATAGTAATAACGATAAATATTTTATAAAAATTGGCGTGAATAGTTTTTTACGTTAAAAACGTTAAATATATAAAAAATTGTAGACGTCGCGCATTTAACAAACGTGTTTCATGCGTTCAAAATCAAGGACGGTTATTTAAAAAAACTTAAAGCCCTACCACAATCGCTACAAATTTAAAAAATCGATTCAAGCGAGAACTACGTGCGTAGACAGAAAATTCAAAGCTACACTATTATTTTGAATTTGAAAGCGATAATAGCTCGTCGTATTCGCAAAACAGCGTTTTGAACGACGCGTGTAGTTTATTATAATCGATACGTTCAACAAATACGGCGAAAATATTAAATACACCAAAGTTTCGGTCACATTTTGGGATGCTATAAAAAGACGAATATTGTTCACGTCAATCGCAAATCTGTCGGCAATTTCACAGTATCAGTTCGTAATTAGTTGCGATTCGTCGTGGAAACAATGCGTGTCAAGTGTTCATCCGAACACTTTTATATGAAGAAGTGTGTTCACAGACAAAAGTAAAGCCATATCGTCGTAAAACTAATATATTTTCGCTTCGCCCGAAATCTAAATAACGAGTAAATAAAAACAATCCGAGTATTACGATACTCGTTATAACAATCGGTTTTATTGGGCAGTGGTCGTTCAATGCGCAATACAATGTACGCCCGTCGACTCCAATTTTTATTCTAATTTTTCGCAAATCAATTAAAAATAGTCGTAAGAGGTCAATTAAAATATTTTTTTGGTCTCGGCCAATTTTGTATTTGGACATTTTTTTCGGAACACCGAACTGTAACAGTGTTACATTTTCATAGTCGTATAAATCGTACAAAATATGTTTACAAGACTACAAAATAATTTACAAGTTAAATACTTTTTTAATATTCTAGTATTTTCAAAAAAAAAAAAAAAAAAAATTGTAATACTATTACGAATTTAATATATATTATATTGAATTTGAACGTTTAAAAATTCCTTCTTATATTTCGTTTGTTTTTCGCGATATCGTATAAAGTATATTTAACAAATGAAATAATAACGCGACGTTCAACTAATGAATTATATTAAAACGACGGAAACGTTTTAAACTTCGTAATTTGTGTAAAATCTGATTTCGAGCTCTTGCGTGTCCTATATTATAATGTGCCGCGTATAAAGCGCTAACATATTCGTTATGTCTATAAATACGTAATTGACAAAATATAGTTATACGAAAAACGAAATTATATTAGTACGTATATAATTGAATATATGGTAAATACCAACCTAAATGATGAAAATAACACCATTGTGAGGGCGAAAATAATATAACCCTTCCATTAGCTGTGCAAAATAGAAAATTATTACGCGGCTTGTTTTTGTCGTATATACCAATTGTGTCGAGTTATGTTAAACAACGTTAACCGTACGATTATAATTCGTTACGTATTTACTCCGTTTTAGTGTAACGCGTTTTTACGTACGCGTTCGTACGACACGGTTTTTTAACGCGTTAAAAAGTTTTACATTTAGATAAGTTTAAAAGAAATTACGTAAATATTTGTTTCGTTCGTATTATTAAATTATTACTTAAAGGAGATCGTTTTTTTTTTTATACGCAACTTATCGAGTAATATTTTACGATTAACGTATGTTATGGTTCAGTTAAATGTACGCGGTAACGTAACATATCTAATAATTGTGCGCGGGTTAAATTAAAGGCGTATTGAAATAAAATATACGCGTATATACATATTAACTTCTTCGAGTCAATAATATAAATTAGTTTCGAATTTCAATTTTGCTACGTAAATTAACATTTACGAGTTTAAAAACTTGGTATACTTGCCATCGACATTTAATTTATGTATATAAAGCGTAAGGAGTGAATTGAAGTAATTGCTTAATGGACCTAAAACATATATCGTTTGAAAAAATCCAATACATTGTGATAAAATTTAGCATCGATATTTGAACAATTGACGCACATAAAAATAACTATCGCGTAGAACTTATTGTATTAAAGATTATTAAAATAACCCTATATTATTATTATTAACGCGGACGGAATTCGAGATGTAGGGGTCACGGAAACCCGTACCGAGATGGGATTATTGTTGCGATTAGCCCTTAATTCTTGGGACGGTCTTCGGTTCCCCAATAACAGTATATTCTAACGTTAAGGTGAGCCATACGGGACAAGCCTTTTTTTTTCAAACGTTCTTTCTCTTAAATATACAATTTTACGCAACAACAACAACGGAATAAGACGAATTTAACGAAAATCTTTAACACACTATCGCCACGATCAGTCGATCGTAAGTGTCGAACGTCGACACATTCGTCCTCATTCCATTGTGGAAAATTTCGTTCCGAAATTTGAATTTTATTCGATATTTCAGAAACGTAAACGTCTAAGACCGTTTAACGTTTGTACATAATTATTAATTAACCCTTATATCTCGAATTCAAAACGACGCCCGGCCTATTTGAGACGATTTGGGTAATAATTATTTTACCGAATTTAATTAGCGGCTATAATACGACATAAACGCCTTCAAACTATTGTTTTGTATATTTGCGCTTACAATTTTTGTAGGTTTATAGTAAAAACAAAAAAAGAAAAATAACACGACTGCGTTGGGAGAGATAAGCCCCACCTTTCGGTCACTTCTAGAAAAAAGCCAACGAAAAAGCTTTTATAAGAAAATGCTTTTTACGAGTGTTTAAGAAATTGTACGACTTAACCACGTGATAACGATAATATTCATTTTCCCACTAACAAATTTGAAGGCGTTGTTATATTCCAATAATGTTATTTACGTATTTAAAATTAAATTTAAACACGAAATGAAAGTTAAATTTATTACAAATTTTAAACGTTCATCAAAAGTATAAACGCGTTACTCGTATATTATTACAGTTTAAAATCAACGTCGTCGAATGTTTTAAGTGTTCGGTGTAGAGTTTTATTATAAAATAGTAGAAGATACAACGGGATATTTATAATTTATATTATTGCGGTAAATTTACTCTTTCTCCTATTATTGTTAAAAAAAATGACTTTCGTTACGTCGAAGCCCAAGAACCTAAGTATGGAAGAAGCGAAAAAGACTTAACACAACCAGGCTAACTCGTACTAACATCGGTATCAATACATACATATTATTTGTCGAAAAATTATAAATATAAATAATCGATCGGTTATAAAACCGGCGAGTTTTTGACGTACGACGATAGCGTATTGATTAAGAAACATAGAAATACGAAATATTAATGACAATAATCGTCGATTCTTAGCTATTGAATACGGGTTATTTTTTTGACGTTTAAAATTAATTGTTTACGATTTTCATCGAGAAACTCTTATCTTCCTTTAATCTAAAATCTGAGTTTAGTTTGTAGTTGAAAAAATATCAAAAACGTTAGAAAATATAGGAAATTTGTTTCGTATTACAGAATAACAAACGAGGCTTTTGCGGGGTACTACGTGAGTAATTGGATTCCGTAAGGGTCCGGGGGTTAGGTTAGGAATTTTCGTTTCTATTCTTTTCTATTCTCGATTAAAGGCCAAATGGATGGCACGGGCTATTGTTCCGTTACCTTTCAGCCCATTTTTACCAAATATTAAGATTATACGCGTTTTATTTTCCGAAATGGCGAATGCAACGGTGACGAGGTATTGCCCTGGCACCTTTCTCCCGTTTTAAAACGTACAATTTGATTGTAAAATTAGATTTTACGCAAGGCAATTTGCCGTATGCCGGGAATTGGCCCCTGTCATATTCCCGTTAAGGAAGTTGGCCATACCGCGAAATTATCGTTATTTTTACGCGAAACAATAAACGACGGCGACCCACCGTCAGAAGTACTGCCCATACAGGCTTACCGGACAGCCAGTGTATTGCCGATGAAAAATGAGGGTACAAGGTATATACCCTGTATAAGGGGTCCATTAAATTCATAGTATTCGCGTTACCGTTATTGTTCTAAATTGTATACTACGAACTCCTTAATTTTGTTATATTTTATCGTATAAATATATTTCACTATTTATATCACGAATTGTATACGGGAATAAAAGCCGTTGTTCAATAACAGTAATTATTCGATTTAAAGAAATAAATATTAACGGAATCCGTAAATAATAATAATATATAATTATAAATATTACCGTAGTCAACAGAGTTAACGTGATCTAACGCTAATAAAAAAATAAAAAATAAATATCTATATAAACGTAACAGTTATATATATATATATATATATCCTATATACGTACGAACTAATATTAATAACGTATGTCCGAGTTTAAGAATATTTTCTGGAAAATTGTTACGGACGGTTTCCACAGCGAAAATTATTTAAAGAAAAAATAAAAGACGACAAACGGTCGAATCAAACGCGCGACTATATTTATCAAAACGGAACTATTTACGGTTGATACTAAATATTTAAGGAAGGTCTAATCGATGCTCTGCGCATATAACACTCGATGCTCGGGTACGAGAGACACTATCGAGCCAGCACGATATCGGGAATTCGCTATTTGGGCGGATTGCTTGTACGTCCGATAGTGTCTCGTCGCGCGATAACTTATATATATATATTACAAAAAAATACTACTGTCCGAAAACCAACTTATAACCGCGGGTTCGCGACAATATGTATCCGTTTAGTGAAACCACTTCTCTACGAACCGGACGTCCGTGTTGCGAAATTAAATAAGAATACGGAGCGACGAGATCCAGTTTACGAAATTAGTTACGCGCTTTACGTAATTAAATAATTCGACTAGGCTTTTGCCCGTGTCGCGTAATTTATTTACATACCGTGGACCGTCTGTTTGTTAAAACGATACGTTTGAACAACGGGCCGATTAACGGAACGAAAATTACATTTTTTTCGGCACGTCGATAACGTTTGTTTTTTCGTTTTATAATAACGAAACGTTTACAAATAGATACTATTTCGAATTAAACGTGTTTTTAAAAAACAAAAACGGAAACCGAGTTGTTTTTCGTATACGCTAGTACACGCCCGTTAATATGTTGGCCGATTAAACAAACGAAATTTAATTCGTTCAATTTACGTTCGTATGTTTGGTTCGCAGCGCACACGGTACACTCTTGTAATACGTTACATTACTGTTACGTTGTAATAGTAACGTAATAATGGGGGACGTGGTGAGAGCCTGCACGTGGCGTTCCCTGCGTAGCGCTATAACCCAGACTAGGCTATGTCGGCTACTAATAAACTCACCACCACCGGGCGAATAAAGATGCTCACGGAAAACGGCCCTTTTCAGGGCCGCCCGGCGCTGACGGTTATGTCAATCAACAAGAACTATTACTATCGGAACTACGCGCCGAATGGAAATTGCGATATAATCCGAGAAACACATACAGGTGTAAATGACAATCGCCCAAGTATTGATGGCACGCAAATAGCGTTAGAATTACCGCGCGAAAAATACGGAAGTATAATATTCACAAAACCTAATCTAATCGTAAAATCAGTAGGATAAAATAAATAATATAGAAATAACTACCGTCGAATTAACAAGTCGCTCGATAACATCGGTATATAAACCTCCAGGCCAACCGTACGAATTTTTAGTCCGGGAAAACTTTAAAAGCGATACGGACGATATAGTTGTAGGCGATTTTAACGGCCATAGTGTGTGAGTTGGGGCTATATTGAAAGATGGACAAAACTGGAAGAATGATCGGAAGCAGAAAACTTGACGCTGATACACGACCCTAAACTACCACACTCTTTTAATAGTGGACGCTGGAAGAGAGGGTACAACCCAGATCGCATTTTCGTAACAAACAGCGTCGCGCAACAGTGTTCGAAATATATAGGGAAACCGATACCAAATACACGGCATAGACCTATGTGCCTGCAAATCCACGGTGTCGTTAGAGCACAGAGGGTACCATTTAAACGGAGATTTAAGTACAGTAAAGCTGGCTGGACGGAATTCACAGAGGCTTTGGAAAATAAAATCCAACAAATCGAGCCCACGCTACCAAATTACGAAAAGTTTGTGAACACGGTGAAAGAAACATCCAGAAAATACATCCCTAGACGTTGTAGATCGCAGTATGTGACGAGACTTGACAAAGCCAAAGGCTTTTTGAAAAGTACAAACAAGAATGTGATAGAGACCCTTTCGCTGATAACACAATACTACTTGGACGGAATTCGATACAATCGGTAAATGATAACGGAAGACGGGAATGGCGATCACTAGTGGAAAACACGGACATGACCCGATATAGCAAAAAAGCTTGGTATACCATTTAAACAGTTAAACGAGGATACAAAAGCCATTAGACAACGTAGTAATATAACAGCAAATCAAGTCGCACATGTCCTTCTCAAAAATGGTAGACCCGAAAACAAAACAAAAATAATACGAACGTGCAGGGACAAAGAAAATGAAAGATCACTAATCCAAACAGACTTTAGCGAAGAAGAACTAATACATGCAGTAAAACAGATGAAATAATGTAAAGCACCCGGAATAGATGAAATACAGATATAATAAAACGCTTTGGAAAAAACACACAGGAATGGATATTAAAGTTTTTTAACGAGTGCCGTAAGACAGCGAATATCCCAAAACAATGGCTAAAGGCAAAAGTGATAGCACTATTAAAACCCGGGAAATTACCAAACGATCCGAAAAAATTTCAGACCAATATCGTTACTATGTCATATGTATAAGTTATATGAAATATTAATCTTGAACAGGATAACCCCAGTCATAGAAAAAAACCTAATTAAAGCTGGGTTTCGATCAGGGAAATCCTGCACTAGCCAGATATCATGCCTAACACAGAACATCGAAGATGGTTTCGAAACAAAGAAAATAACCGGATCCATGTTCATAGATTTGACTGCAGCATACGACACTGTTAATCATAACCTCTTATTGAACAACTTATATAAAATAACTAAGGACTACTACCTGACGAAAGTAATTGTGTCAATCAACAGAAATAGAAGATTCCATATACGAGTCTCGTAAGACTACAAGACCAAAAAAACCGGTGGAGAAATTTTAAAAAATGGCCTTCCGCGACGTAATGTACTTTTTAATGTGTACACGAATGACCATATTAGAATATACTCGTCATTTCCTATACGCCGATGATCTAGCGATAACTGCATAAGGAAATAAATTTGGTGAAGTTGAACACTTACACATGCGTCGAAGAAATTGGATAGCTACAATATACGGAACTCACTAAAACCCGACCCTATAAAAACGCAAGTAAGTGCATTTCACCTCAACAATAAGCAGGCAAAAAAGGAACGCGAAATACTTCAAAAATCAATCTTGAACATACACAAACACCTAAGTACCTAGGAATCATATTGGATAGAGCATTAACCTTCAAAAGTAACCGCGAAAAAATCAAAATGAAAGTCGCAACACGAAACGACCTATTAAGGCAATTAATCGGGACAACGTGGGTAGCTAACTCCCAGTCGCTAAGAACCATAGCACTCGCTTCATGCTATTCAGCTGAAGAGTATGCATACATTTGTACACCCATACATTTGGTACAAGTTCTAGCTGGCATAGCACCCCCCCCTCCCGATATTAGAAAAAGTGTGGCCAGTGATGCTCAAAAAACAGCCCAGACAAATGACGAAAGACATCCATTGCTGTATGGATACCAACCGGCCACAAGCAGACTAAAATCTAGGGAAAACTTTCTGAAATCAACTACGGCGATTATAACGTCACTTGAGCACGGACTACATCGAAGATGGATAGCTTTGAACCAAACGAATAATTTCAAAATGAGGCCAACGGAAAAACTTCCACCCGGATATCGCGACGAATGGAACACCTGGAAAACACTCGATAGATTGAGAGTAGCCTCTGATGCCCGAACAAAAAAGAAAAATCTACGTAATATAACGCGGAAACCGTAGACTGCGACTGTGGAAGTGAACAAACAGAACAAGGTATACAAGTGTGGCCCCTAAACCCAGTACCATGCACGCCTGAAGATCTGATGAATGCAACGGACGCGGCAAGTAGCCAATCAATGGAGTAAAAGAGGAGTATAACGAAACAAAGCGTCTATATTATAGCTTGGACACGATAAGAAGAAGAAGAACGCGATAGGAGCGCATTTTTCTACGATACTACGCTCAATCGGGTACCGTAATTTTTATTAGTCTATTAATTAACACGTAGATTTTCGTATTTATAAATTTTATATATAGCATTAATCGGTCATTAATGATACTCACTCAAATGAAGAAATGCATGTTTAAAAGACTCTAAACCGGTTAAATTATCTAGAAAAAATTTTTTTTTAAAATAACCTATAAAAACGTAGTAACATATTGAATATAACCCGATAGGAAACCGGTAGATTGTATAGGGAAATCATTGTAACAGATACGACAACTAATCAATAGCCGAGTGATGACGAAGCGCGATTTGATAATTTCGACGTGTTATCGGTTATGTTTGAGGCCAATTCGATGGTACGACACTTGTTCGGATTTGGTCCGATCAGTTCGATTTTTTCGATTCGATGACGCGGAATTATGCGAATTCGTTATTGTACCGAATTCATACCGAGTTTACGGTAACGGGTTCGCCGAACAGTCGCCCGATCGTATCTTTGAGAGACGAACTTGTACCTCGTTCGAGTATTACGTCGTAGTAATTTTACGAACAACAAATAGGGATACGATTCCGGGATACGCGAGTTAGCACAAGTACGCTAATTCGGCGATTATACTACCGAGTCATAAAGGCGATATTATCTAATAGCGATTTTACGCTAATTATTTACGTTACGCGCCATTCAATACCGCACAATAGGACGTATTGCTTTGTATAGTTCGACTAATAATTACGTTGGACGTGACGGAATTAGTACAATATACGTGAATAGTAACGGTACTTGCCTGATATTCCTCCATATGTCAAGAATATATCTAGACGATTATTTCGCGTTTGATAAAAAATAAAAAAGTTAATTTATAGGCATATAGAACAATAACGTGTGCAATACGCGTTCCGATATTAAAAGCGCATAGCCTATTATTATTGTTACTATTATTATAATGTCCTTAATAGACGATAAACGTATATATTTAAACGGTCGGAAAGTATGTCGAACTTAGACTTCTTACAGATATCGAGTAATAACTTTGGCGTATCGCGTTTTAGTTCATTTATGAACGGATTCGTTCGTTATACAATGGCCAGCGTAAATTTAACGGGCCTGTGTCGAACATCCCGCTAACAATTCGATAACATTCGTCAATTGTTCGGGGTGCGGAAAAACGTAAACAATCGAAATTTGTCGATATAAATAGTTTTAGAAACGTTAAAAGAAACAATTTAAGTAAATTTTTTTTCGTTACTTAACTACATAACTGATAGCGGTATATTATTGTAACAACGTTAAGCAATTCGCGATTGTGGATTTGAAACGGGAAATAAATTACTTAGTACGTTAAATATTTATATTTGCTCTCCTAACTTTCGCGCTTCTCTCGTCAAAGTATTGGCCACATTCTTCTACTTCGGTCCTACTTTTTCAAACTATCTTTAAACAACTACTCTTCTTACTGCGTTCTCCGTTCATAATTGCCCTTCTTTCATTTTTCATTTCCCAACGCTAATCATTAACCACTCCGAAACGTTTTTATAAAGTATCTTTAATACTCCATCTAATCTTTCCGCTAATTCCAATCATAATTTTCGCCCTTTTATATTTCAATTAAGTTTGGGTTTACGATTAAAATTGTGTACACTTACCTAGGCATTCTAAAATTTAAAAAAAAATCTTATTCAAAATGTACACGTTTAATTTTTATAATTTTATTGATTCGTCCGTTTTATTTACGATCGAAACGAATATAAATTCAAATATAGTTTAAATATTGGATTACCGGCAATTATAAATAAAAATTATTATTTTTACGTACGAGTTTAGGAAATACTTTTATATTACTTACCTTGAGAAATCACTAAACAAAAAAACAAACAAAAAATATATACCTAATTTATTTGAGAATCGACGGGAGTTTGTAACATAATTAAGAATATAATATAATTATATCATACCAGCGCGAGCGTTATCGGGAAGTGGTACAATCGCAAAAGCTATTAAAATTAAACAATTTTTAATAGAAACCGTACTCATTTTTTTTAATCGTCAAGACAATGTTATTTTATATCAACCGTATATAACAACCGAAACGTGATTAACGTAAACTCTTCCTTCGTTGGTCCTATTTAAACAAATGGTTGTCTATGTATTCGTATAATTTAAACAAAATTACGCATTTTACGGATATTATTTATTATTTCGGTTCAGACGCTACGTTTTTATTTGATATGAAAACACAAAATGATTATTTAAATTGCGATAAATCATATACGTTTCGTCTAGAACATTTGAATAAATCGGAAAAGGGAAAATGATTACATTTTTATTGCGCGCATGTTCCGGTTCCCGTACGTTAAAACGTCCGCGTTTTCACGCGATTGGCGTGAATTTGCACAGCTTTGAATTAAAAGTTCTATCATAAAATTATTCGGGTGGGGGGGGGGCACTGAGGCCACGTGTTTTCACAATATAAATAATTACTTTCCCCTGGTTCGTCTACGCTATTATTTAACGTGTTATTTACGTTGTGTTTGAACAAAATGTCTTAAAATTTGCTAAAAAATTGGAAATACGTTTATTAAAAACATTACCATAGAGTAATTAATTACAAACATTTTACCAGAGCGTGAACAAATTAATGTTACGAAGTATTTAAAATTATGCCTACATGTCGTTCGAAAATAGGTTAAACTTATTAATTAAAACGCGTCGTCAAACCTTTCGTTTAACGAAATTCTTCGTGATTTTTTTTTTGGCACAATTTTTATTCGAAAACATTTTCCGACGTACGTGCCCGAAATCAGGTATACCTCTTGTAGTACGTAAGGTAATTGTTATAGGCTAATGGAGACAATAGTAGCGTTCGTATTATTGCCGTCAACTAATTCATTCAAATAGTTCTTCTATCCAGCAGAGTCCGGTACGTTGAACAGAAAAAGCGCCGCCGATAAAATTCCATTATTAATTATCCATTATAGCTGAACAGTTCGGGATTCCGCCCGGTACAGTATTGATAGTAACAAAAAAAAAAAACAAAAAAAACCGAGACGCGATTTTTTTTAAAAGTGCGGAGACGTTAGTGAGCGGAAAAGAACTGTTCAAAACGTCGACGTAAACAAAGCAGTTCGTAAATGGGCAAAAACGATACGCGATAGAGACATGCCTCTCGAGATACAATCGAGACCTTTTTTATACAATCGAATGTACGATATACAACACGAATTGTGGTCGGTACATTTCCGTTCACGATACATAAATGATAGGCTGTTACGATTTTACATTTGCACTCGATAGGGTTTGGCGGGTTTTCCAAACGTACGTGGTCCCTGGTCCCGTGTGCACCCGCGTTCCTGGGTTATGACGCGAACAGTGTCGGCGTAACAATCATACGGTGCCCTAAAAATTGTGAATTATGTTCGGCACGAGTATACGACGATAAAAACGTTAATCGTATATACGCGACACCACCTCACCACCGCCTTTCCGACGTTTTTAAAACCGTAAACGTTAGTGTACACGATAAAGTAACATACGTTACCGTCAATGGGCGTAATTATTTTCGTTGCCGCGAACGAAACATATTACTAAAAAGTTCTCGTAAAATGTATAAAAATGTTAAAATTCGGAAGTTCTGTGTTTCTATTTGGCTCATTTATAGGCCGTTGAATAGTCGGTCGAAAATCGACGAAACTGTCATAAAACGCTAACGAAATAACGTACAAATCTAAAACGTAGAACAAAATAATATTGCGCGATCGAATCGTTCGATTTACGGTGTGAACGTTACGAAAATAATGGTAGGTCGTACAACAAGACAGAACAAATCCGTTTTCTACTAATACTTGATTAACGTATTATATCGATTATGGCCAGATAATTGAGAATCCTGTTTTAGCAGAACCGTTTTATCGCGCGGTATATATTTTACGTATATCTTAAATATTGAAAACGTCTAACGCGAAACTGTACAATTACAAACAATTGTGAAAAATCGATAAACTTCCGAATATGCAATTACGACAATTCATTTACCGGTTGTAATTGTAAAACTAATAATGATATCCGCGAGAAATATGTACCGGTAACTCGTTTCGACATTTATAATTCGGGACATTTTTTTTCTCCGTGTAATTCAATACAATTGTACCCTAAATATCGCGTTTTAAAAACTACCACAATTCTAAATTTTGTTCGCAGCTCTATCTGTCTGTAAGTCTTCTTCTTTTACTTTTCTGTCTCAGCTATTTGGGTCCGCCTCGAATTCGTCTAAGTAATACGATTGTTTCGCGCTATGTATATATATGTAATACGCGAATCAAGCTAACGATAATTTGTGCTCGGACATTCTAACAAAATTGTGATTTTTAAAAATGTAACCGAAACTAATAATTACACGTTTGAAATTCGTTTAAAAAAAAAACCGTATTGATTTTACAGTAACGCGCGCGTGTTTTCGTGTTTGTTTTCGAACACAAAAAGTATAACGAAGGTGTTCGGATATTTATATAGAGTTCTTAGTACATACGTATTATTTGCAAATCGTGTCCTAACAAAACGTACGTTACAATTTAAAAAATTAGATTACAAATCTTCGAAACTGTTGGATTTTTGTCGATTGTGCGATTAGACGAATTTAATAGTTTTCCGACGATAATTCAAAACAACATTTTTTTATTTATTTCGTCAAACTGCATTTAGTCGGTAAATAATTTCAAACGTGTTTCGTTTTTTTTCTACGCGTAGTTTAGTAGTATTACACTTTCGTTAAGTGTAAACAACCCAAAAATTAATCCAACGAAAAACGATACAATTGCCAACGAAGTCAAATTTTATATTTTTCCAAGTGTTCAAAACGTAGTAACGCGATATATATTCTCGTAATATCTATCGTATTAAGAGTACTACTATATTTATAGTTATGTGGGCTACCATATTATCAAAAGCGAAAACACTGTAAATATCGAAAGGCTGGAAATAATGTTCTCTCTCCGTAATTGCTTTCGTTTTCCCGGCCATAGTTCGCGCGAACAGCGGGCGTTTTTTTTTTAGCGCCACAAAAACGCTTACCGTCGAAGCGCCAGACGTTTAGAAAATTAATCGGCGCGAAATAGGACACGTTTAACGACCGCCAAAACCTATTCGTATTCCGGGACGATCAACGCCCGCGATAAACGATTACCGAAGCGATTAATAACGAACATCCCCAGCCATCAATTCGGGTTCGAACACGTCGAAGAAGCGCCTTCTACTATTGCGGACGGCCGCGATATATTCGAATCGTATCGCGTTATGTCCGACGACGAGGATGTCGTAAAGTCGTCCCCGTGTTAAGTCGAAAACATGTCAATTATATGTCGCGTAGGTAATCGGCAAGTTAAACGTACCGGATTTCGCGTTTTTTCTTTTTTAAAAGAAACCAACGACGACGCATTAGATTCCTCGAGAAAATTTCTTGTACGTTCCCGACGAACGAAAACGCGGTCCACTTTTGTCCGTGTTGTTCGCGTTCGTTTTGTTATTCAATCCGACACTATATATCATAAACATAAACGTACAAAAATCCTACCAACGGATTGATTTTGACGTTGAAAGAACTACTACAATAGGACATAGAATGTGTTGTGGCCAGGGATTCTCCAAACAATAGGAGACTTTACCAGGCCTTCGATTTGACTATATATAAAAAAAACTGTAACTTTACTCACTCGTATATACGTATATACGTACACACACACACACGCGTATATATATATTTTTTATTTTATTAGAATATTCGACAATCTGTATCAGAAATAGTACAATAAGTCGAAGTGAATTACTTGGATTGTTATATTGTCATGAACGCTCGAGGAAGAGACCGTCCAGCGACGGCACTTCGACGGTGGTTTATTATTTATATAAAATTGTGAGGATGTAAGGTTCTAAGTTAATTTAAAAAGTCTCTAGGCCATTGGCGCTTGAGCCTTCTTGTTGGATTTCCAGGTAGTGTAATGTTGGATAAATTGGCAACAAGAGGATTCGTATACATATATATATAAAGAAATAATTCGACTGGAATATTTTGTATTAAACGATATAATTGAATAAGATAATATAACGAGTAATTAATAATTCACGGTTAATTACGAAAACTGGTCTTTTTGGCCCAACAACACGTTACTATGATAACACAAAGGATACACGTAAAAAAAGTTGTCTGTCGACACTGACTATTAGAGTCATTCGCAATTCGCACATACACACAGCCATTCGAGCCGGTAAGCTTACTACGCCATTTTCGGAGTAAGAACGCACCGCGGTCGCGCATCCGAATGATCGCCGGAGAACCTCTCGGAACGCCAGACGTCCCGTGATTGGATATTGATTATCAGCCGACGTCGTAGTTACGACGACGCGACGACAATTGTCGTATATCCGCGCGGTTATTACGCGGAGTACTGAAATATCATGCACGCGATGGTCAGTGAAGGGGAGACATGTGCGGACATGGTCCGATTTCAGTCCACCGCCCGGTGCGCTCCTATTCTGAAAATGGTACGAAATCACTATTCGAGCCGCGAATGTATATAGAGTAATTACCGCGAGAATAAAACTGCGAAATACGCCACCATTAACGAATTTTTACGTACAAAACAAATAGCGCACAACACGCAACGTTTCGCGACGACGACAACTCGTGTACGGCAGCCGTTCGCGGACGGACGATAAAAATACGGCGACTGACATGGGGACGGTTCGACGACGACGGGTTTTTCATTTATATAATAATCGCGCTTATAATAATAATTCAATAAACACGGATGATGCTTTGACAATAATAAAGTAGCGCGCGTCTACGAGCCAATACGACGTAGATGGGATTGGCAGCGGTTTTTAATCGAAAACTTAAAAATATTTTTATACTTTGAATATATGAATGTAATAATGTTTTTATTTATGGAAACGGTTTTATCGCTCGACACGTCGTTCGATACGTGATACCGGTAAATCGCGTAACACGTACGCGTGACGTTTAATCACGAACAATAAATGTCGAACGTTTTTACGCCACCGGGACTCGTCGGACGTTCGGAACTTTCTGTAAATAGTTAAAGACCGTGTCCGAAAATACGTCTGAACCCCGTTCGGTACTAGAGCCCCGGCGGTTTTTCGATCCACGACGAGCCCGCGTAAACCCGTCGTATACCGACGGCTGGTCATTTCGCTGCGCGCCCGGGTCGGGAATGAACCGCGAGTTGGGGGGAGGTTTCGAACACGACGTCTTAGACGATGTACTCTCCCGCCGTTTCGGTGTTACGATCGTATGCGCCCGCTTATTTACTTAAGCACTTTGGTAAGTACACAAAACGATCCTATCCATCTTTCAGGCTACACCCGTTCCAATTAAGGTCCGTGGGATTGTCGCACCCGTTACACGCGTGGGCAAATATCTCGGATTAACGCCGGTTAAAATTACGAAATCTCGCCAAGTGTCGATCGATTTCACTTTTATAATACTCGTTTTATACGCGTTATTCGGGTTTTTAATTGGAAATATTCGATACAATATTTTATTCGACACTTCGCGTTTTTTTTTCTTAGAGGGCACCATATTGGTTATACTCGACGCGCATTTTAGACATTTTGCGTGCGAATTATTAACAATCGATTAACCATAAATGCGTAAAACTCGTGTAAATAGTAACCTAATCGTTAACGAACTAACGAAAATTATGGACAAGTAGATAGTGGCCCCGATCGAGCCCAGTCCTTGTCGCGTCGAGTAAGTTCGATCGTTTTAACCACCGAACTGGGCACGACAATAAACAACTTTACTATGGCGTACATCGTTGATATTGTATTCTAACGTCCGTCCTACGGTTCGTCCTTGGGCCCGGAGCTAGATAATGTTTGGTATCGCTTATACTTGGAGAAAAAGTTGAAAAAAACGCGACTAAACTTCGTATAGTATGGCTCGGTTCGGCTAATATTTATACGAAAGTTGTCCGATATATTTTGTTACACTACAGTAGGCGTTGACACCGACGGTAATTTTACGCGCAAATTCTATTTACGTAATATAGGTATAAATAAATAAATATTTTTTTCACGAAAGTAAAATACCCGAATTATTGGTCAATACTCAATTATCGGCAATAACAAATCGTCACTGACATGTACCAATCATCCTATTGACTATTTTTATTGTTGACTTGGAGTAACTTGTAAACTATGTATTACTCGTGACAACGTACTAAATTATATTACTTATTATTATTAAACGAAATAGTAAATTTTTTTCTAACACTATTTTATTATTAAAAAACTGTACGCATAATTTTACCGATCTATTTGGATCTATAAATTCACCAACTATCGGATATAAGTGTTTTTCATTTTTTTTTAAATTTTTATTACCATTGCATTAGTTGAATATAGTAATAATTTCTTATATTTTGCGATACGGACGATGTAAATACGAATTTTCTTAAATTAATAATTAATATTTAAACGTTGGACAATAGCATATTCACACGCGTTTAAAATATTTAAAACAAATACCAAACATACGATATTCGTCGTATTAGATATTATAAAAATAATTAACGTAGTTTTATGTTTATAAAGATTATTAATATTTTTTTTTAAATATTATTAATCTATTTGTTTATAAAATATAATTAATATTTATTAGTTCGTAAAGAATAATATACAATATTATCGTAAAAGTGGAAATCGTAAAAATTTTGTAAACGAGGTGTTTTACGTCAACCATAGTTATAGTAGCATAGGTAAAAACCAAAAGAATATATACATATATAAATCGCGCATGAAAGGAAATTTGGATAAATAACGACTCGTTAAATTGCGGGGGATCCGGAACCGCCTTTTTATAACTACTGACACACGAAAACGCATTGTCCCGCTAAAACCAAGTCGAAAACAAAACATTCGCGCGAATGGACAGATGCCAAACGTCTAGAAATAGACTATTTTGTATACGGCAATCTCGTATATGTTCGCGTTCTCCAACCTTCAAACCGTACAACAGGTAGTGCCACCAAGAGCGTAAGTACATTTCGAATAAACATCCGCGGAAAATGACGAAAACCACCGAAGAAGCCGGATACGAACTTGTACAGGTGTGTAATTACATAAATAATTCGCGTGATTGTTGGATAACTTTTATTTATGAGTAATTTATTCGTTCGCATAAACGCTAATAAAATATATATATTTATTATTTATTACCAAACGCCTTTATTATACATACACGGATTAAAGAATATTGTATTATACGTTTTTATATCTGTTTAAAACTTGAGAAATAGGAACAGTAATTCCGATGTCGTTTTACTTTAGTTACTAAATTTGAAGCCAATAATAAAGCTTTCCTTAACTGTATTCGTCGTTTGACAAAACAAATGCGAGATAATGTTAGTTTAGTTAACTTAGTATAACTGTTTGTTTTTAGTTATTCGGTGTTCGCAAGAACAAAAAAAAATGTTAGTCGAAATTTTAAAAATATATTAGTACTTTAATTTACATAATTAAGTAGCTATATTGTTCAATAAGTTGTGAATATTTCTCCAGTTTTTTTTTTATGTTTTTGATAGTTTTATGTGTTCGCGTGTTTTAAATTATACTGAAAAAACAAAAATTATCTTTTCGAGGTGTAAAGTCTTTTTTTAGATATATCGATATATATATACACTATAGACATTCCGTTAAAACATTTGAAGCGCTCGTTTCTCCTACCAAAAATTGTGCGTATAAATAGAAAAACATAAAGTTATTGTATAACCAATTTATCGATAGGCATATAATATAAATTGTCGCGACCCTTTTTTCAAAGTTATTTTTTTTCGTGTATGTTGTAAGCTGCATGGTTTTCAATCGATAGTTGCGTTCAGGGTATCGATAAAATTTGTTTTAATTTATTTTCTGTTTTGTAAAAATTATTCGTTGTACGAGTAATTACAATTTTAGGAAATTAAATAGCGGGCAATAACTTATATACGGCTTACAATTCGTTGCAATTACCACTGACTAATTTTTATTTAAATATTTAAGCGAAAATTTTATTACGCGTTAATGATGTTTTAAAAGAAAAATACTTCTGCTACCTCGTAAGTAAAATTATGGTCCGTCTCCAAACAAAAATCCATTTCTTAATTATGGTCAAAGCGTTCAGGATTTTTTCCTACATTAAAAACGAGGGTGGGGGAGAAATTATAAAAAATTAACAATTTATGGGATTATTTAAAACAAATATTAATAATGGTACGAATGTACAGATATAAAAAAGAATTTAATAAGAAAATGGTAAATCTCATGAATTAAAAAATCAAATCAAACCCATATATATATATACGAATAAATCGAAATAACATATTCCGTGAGGTTTTTTTCAATCCATTTTAAACATAAAACAAAATTAAAACTCATTTGTATTTCGATTTATTAATAATAATAAAATGAAACGTGTATTTTGTAGGCTTTACTCAAATTTAACAACAGTGCTCATGGAGGACGAGAATGCGTGGTTCATAAGCCCGCTTGGAAAATGCTTTTTTTGATGTTGAAATATCTAAACTGCTACCCGGAATTCTGTAAGTGATTCAATTTTAAAATCATAACAATATTACACGTAAAAAAATAATTCTAAAAATATTAACGCAAAAGTATTAATACGGATACTATTTTCATAAATACTTCGTATCGCCCGTATATGTAATAATTAAGAATATACATATACATTATACATATTTAAAAAGTGTTATAAACAAACTTAAAATACCTATATAATAAAATAAAATATTTAAGAGAAAATGTGATTTCACTTTTTACAACGTAAAAACGTAATAAATCGTGATTACGGTAATAATTTCTGAAACCGATAATTTTAAATCGTAATAACAAATAATTTTAGTTAATAAAATTATAGCATTTTCGTTTTTTATTAAGAATTTTAATATAAAAAAAAAATATATATTCGGCAGAATAAATTAATTACCCGTTCGTTGTTTAATGTATACAACCTATACGCACCGGGTTCGGCGTTAGGTAAGATCGATCCGTACGGCCGCACGGGACACCAGCGAAATGGTTGTTGGGCAAAGAAGGAATGGCGCCAAAACGGGAAATAACTAAAGAAGTCGGTCCTCGATACGCGGGTATATTTCATAATTTTTCTAAGGAGCGATTGCAATTTGTTAAACGTAGCTTACACAAAATTCAAGAAGAACCAATTTTAATCAAATATTTTGATCGATTACGACGACGATAATTAAATTAAGGACTGTAATTTTTATTAATTAATTTCATAAATGTACGAGTATATTTTTGTACGCGTTATTTGTTTCCAGTTATCGATTGAGTTCCTACATAGTTCGCTGTAACATTTATTTTAATGTTTACTACACGCCCATTTCACTACACACACACACACACACACACACACACACACATATATATATATATATTGAATCTACATCTAATAAATTGATACAGGAAGGTCAAGGTTAATAGATATATAATTATTGTATCTTAAATTGTGAACAAATAACTAACTAATTTGTGACTAATTTAAATCGCAGCCCGTAATTATGTTATAAATAAAATATAAATAACGTATATTAAATTAAATAAAAAACGTTTTAATCGTTTCCATAGTTCCATTACCGTATCAATTGTCTCCGATTGTATTGCGTCTATCTTCGGAATATGGTCAAATCGTCCTTAAAGATCCGATGATCGTTCGAAAACGTCACGCAGAATTATTGCCGATTAAGTACAGTTATCGAGAATTTTTGAAGACCCATATTAACCGGTCGAGGGCGTTGCCTTATCAATATTTATTATGGGAAGACGGTTTCGTATTGGTTGTATTTTGTTATTACGCGATCGGTAAGTACGTTCAATTTTTAATTTTCGCGAATAATTTTGTACAAAACTATTTTCAAGCGTTATCGTCGATGTTATATTTATCAAGAATTTACTTAGACAAAATGTCATTTCTCGTACTTCGGAGTTCGAATTAACAATACTTACAAAAATTGAACTCCGATTAATATACCAACCATATTTAGCTATTTCAATTACACTATAAGTATTTAAACTTCTTTTACTTTTATATAAAAGTTTATTACTTAATATAATGTCGTTATAATAATTGATTTATATATTAATTTATCTTAATATATATAAATTACGTGTCACAGTGTTTGGCCGCGATGGACTCCTAAACTACTTAACCGATTTTAACCAAAATTGCACACCGTGTGCAGGTTGATCCCACTTGAAAGATAGGATAGCTTAGTTTATATTTATAGTCGCAATATTATTTTATTGCAAATTAAAGCACTATAGCCACTATTACTACTAGCCAACATTATTTATTAGCTCAATAATAAATAAAACAAAAACCACATTCATAATAAGCCAAACGCATTATGTAATATAAAAAAGAATAGTGGAATAGCTACAGTGTTGCGAAAGAGTTCAATCATAGTTTGGG
>JAIPRN010001232.1:0-25638 GCA_025469175.1 Geopemphigus sp. TES_GeoC_2020 | reverse complement strand
ATATATATTTATTTATTTATATATATAATAGATACTATTGTATTTCGTAGGTATTATTTGTATGTCTATACAGGTACGTAATGTATGTGTATGTATTTAATTTATATACGAAACGTTTCTATTTGCGTTACATAATAACATATTATTGTAAGACCTCACGGTTACACAATAGATATTTATTTTGAAACGTACAATTTATAAAATTGTTATTTTTATCTTAAAAAATTCGTGTCTTATTCAAAAATAAATACAATTGTACAATACTA
The DNA here is from genome assembly GCA_025469175.1 of Geopemphigus sp. TES_GeoC_2020. Lineage (NCBI taxonomy): Eukaryota > Metazoa > Arthropoda > Insecta > Hemiptera > Aphididae > Geopemphigus > Geopemphigus sp. TES_GeoC_2020. The sequence continues at coordinate 25,372 of JAIPRN010001232.1, read as the reverse complement.
TAGATATATATATAGACTGTAATTATAACAGTTTTATATATATGTGTAAACAATATACATAGACGTATGTCCTGTTCCAAAGTGTCTCTACGATGCCGTTAATAAGTTTTTATAAGTACTAATTCGTTAATAAACGCCAATAATTTTCGTTTTGAAAATCACAATATTTTGCGCAAGGTACAAAAAAGATCCGCGTTTTAATACGCACGAATTTCGTAGCAGTAGAGAGTACATTACCATAAAGTATGTATATTTAAATATTATTAAAAATGTGTTTAATTTACCGATAAAAATACGTTTCCGGCTTAATTCGAAGTCTTTTTTTTTTGTTGGCCTTTTTAAATTATAAAATATGTATATCGTATAAATGGATTTTTACACATTTCATATACCTACATCTCATTTTACTTATTTATCTTGACAGTTGACGCTGTTACTTTTGTCAGTCGCATTGTGAAGGAGTGTTTTGAAATATCTCTCCCCCCCCCCCCGAACCTAAAGCCACGATAAAATATGGTAACGATCCAATATACGACCAACGCTTTAAATGTATGGTCCAATACGTGATGTACGGGCTACTTTCGAAAATAAATTTTAATTTAACTAACCTTCGAATTTATATTTAAACATGATAAATATTCCATTTTACCTATTCGAATGTAGTCGACAGACTCTGTTTTTTTAGTCGATTTCTGTAAATGTTGTTTTCGCGTCGGCCGAATATTCTGTAAAAATGGATTTTGAATTTTGATCGTAAAGATGTTTACCGCTTTTCTAAAATTGTCGATCTAATAGAAAAATACTCCGTTTTTGTTTCGCAATATTGTACTTGGATTTTACAATCTTTCCCGGTTTCTCAACTCGTTATGGCATGTGTGCCTGTTTCTAGGCCATTGACGAATTCGGAGCGGTGAATATATCCGCGACTATTTATTATTAAATGTGTTCTTCCGTAAGGTTCCGGTTTTTATATTCAATTTTTACGATCGGTAGAAAGGTTTCTGGGATCCGTTTCTTTCTTTCAAGAAAAAATGTACGTACGATTTTTTAAAGCGGATCAACAGTTACATGCGTTGTTCGCGTATCGGACCGTTATCTAAATTATGAACGTAATCGATTATCAAAAGCGATTACGGTCTTAATACGGTATAAATCGTAAATGGTTAGTCGTACGCTGGAAGTCCCACAGCGATTATTTATCGAATACCGCGTTCGAACTTTCGCCCTCGAGAAGCGAGTAAAAATTAAACGTTTCGGAAATTTCTACTTAAAAACGTCAACGGCCGACGTCGGCCATTTTCAAAACGTAAGGGACTATCGACAAGATATATACACATGTCAGTTAACCGCGCCACTTCAATAGTAGGTAACGGAGGTTCGGTGGTCCGTATTCGTCGACAACCCATAATATCGTTTTAATACATCCCTATAACGACGACGTAAAAAATTGCACGATTTACGGAAATCGACCGTCGGCGTACAAAATATATCGCGTAAGCGTATTATGATTTATTATGGCGTGAATAAATAGTAGGCACACAATACGCGTATTATACAATGCTGTAATACACGATTGTATACGTTCGTATTACCGATAGTTTATTAAGAGGCCGTCACGCCGGACGATATATAGCTAAAATTACGCACCACCAGTGACGCGCTAACGGGGAAAGGGGGAGGGGATGAACCCTCCCCCGAAAACTTTTAGGAAAAATTCATTTCTTACGGGTCGTATATTTTTAGTCAATAATAAAACGAAAAACTAAAATATTTTTAACCTTCAATACACGTTATAATAATAACGTTAAAAACGAATAATCTATAAACGTTTATAACGTGTTCTGTTTCGTTAGGGTCGATCGATTTATTTATTTAAAAATTAACCCCTCCCCATCCACCCACCCACCCGAAATTAAGGTCTAAGTACGCCACTGCGCACCGCCAACTCGATTCGCGGCGATGAATGATGGGCCAGTGTATTATTATTGTTTGCGCGTGTTCCCTTAAATTTCAAAGTAGAATATTTCCGAGATCAAACGTTCGTACCGTTCGTATTAGAAATACGTACCCCAAATATCGAATAAGTTTCAGCGTCGTCTCGTACATCGTCGTTACACGTTACGGAATATTATTGGCTCGCGGACATTTAGCGATTAGAAAACGCAAACGGTACAAAATTATCGCGTCGTTTATTTCGTTGAGTGTCCCGAGTATTGTCGAATGGTTTTTTCATTTATTAAGTCGTTCTCGAAAACTACGGGGAAATTCGAAAACCGACCCCTTTAAAACGCCGCGACGACCGTATTGTAATTATTCCCCGATTTGACGCGTATTGCGTATTTCGCGTTTGTTCGATCAAATTCTCGTCGGTCCGCCTGCCCCACCCTTCACCCATCGGCCCGTTTAAAAATACCGCGCACGCCGGTAAGCGCGAGACAACGAATATTTCGAAGGGTCCCTTGCTCCCTCCGGTACGAGCGCACAAACGACCGAACGTCGTACAATATAATAGGCGCGCGTACGAGTCGGGCAGCTGCCAGATATTATTCGATGGCCGTAATTTTTTCGTATTTCAATTATCTCGGTCGACGTTCGCGACGATAATTATTAGTCCGGTTGCCGCGTATCATATTTACGAGACGCGGTTGATTTTGACGAACTAATCAAACCGTTTTTGAGGCACCGAAGCAGAATATCGGGGGACACGCGCGATAAAACTGTAAACGCGTTTTCTCGAAAATCCAATATGAAACGTTAGAAATCACCGTTAAAACGAATAAGTAGTATTTTTTCACGTAGAACTTGATCCAGACGATTAAGCAGCGTACCTATACGTTTACGTCAACAAATAATAAGGCCCGTCGCCTAAATTTTTAACGTCCGCGATTATGCGCGCGCGCGTTTTCGTTCGACGTCACTTTGACGTTTCGAATTAGGGGGAGGGGGTGGTACGAATTTTTCGAAATTCGCGTTACACTAAAACGTACTCGGGGATACTGGCGGACCGTAAATCATTTAGCGGACGCGCGTCGTCGGCCGACCGAAAAACCGTTCGAAATTCTCGGGGCCCGTCCACGGGTTACGTTACGCATAATAATAATAATAATAATAATAATAATAATAATAATAATAATAATAATAATACGGAATAATAATAACGACACGCGACACGGACGACGGGTCGACCGCCGACGTTGCCAACTCGTGCGGCCGATAGGGTGCGCCGCGCGCGACCGACGCGCCACATCGGCCCCGCCCCTCCGGTAGCGACGGCCGGCCCGTTAATTGTACGCCCGCCGCCACACCGACAGTTCGGTCCGTTGGTCGTTGGCCGGCCGTACGCGCGCGCGCGCTGTTGCCGTTTGTTGCCGCCGTTCGCGCAGCAACGCCTGCGCTGGCGTTGCCCGCCGAACGCCACCGATAACGACGCGCACGCATCGGTGGCGGGCCCCGCCGTACGCATAACGACGGAACCGTCGGCCGAAACGGTCCGGGTGGCGCTCTCGCTTCGCCACTACTACCAGTGCGCCGCAAGTTCACCACCACCTCGCGCCGTCCGTTTCTAGTATTTTTTTTTTTTCCGGGATTCGTTCGTCATTATTATTTCGTACCGCGCGCGCACGCGCGCGCTCACCACCGTTCCGCCGCCGCCACCGCCCGCCATCGCCGTCACCGCCGCAGCTGACCTATCTACGGCGCGGCTGCCTCTTTCATTCTTTCACCGACGGTCGGCGTTCCGACGTTGCGTTTCGTTGGGGCCGCCATGACCGTGCGTTGAAACCACCGAGGAATCTGGCAACGATGAGCGCGTACAAAAAGCGTTACAAAACCACCGCAAGTACGTGTCGTCGTCGTCGTCGTCGTCCGTGACGATCGAAAACGGTTTATCGCCATTATAAAATATAATTACTATTTAACGTTTTGTCCCGTGTTTTCCGCGCGTTTGTCCGTTCGCGATTTCCCAATTTTTCTCCACGGAATCCTCGCCCATAGACGTCGTTTTCCCCTCGTCCGTAACACGCACGCCATTTGTTTTATTCGCGCCGAAGTGACGTTCACACGTTATTGTTTTCCTCGTAGGTTCTTTTCTCCCCCCCCCCCGGGAACAGAAACCTGTGAAACAATCGACGAGCCCTGTTGTTTCATTTCCCGACCGTTTTTTTATTTCGTTGTCCTACGCGTGTCCCTCTTATTAACACGTAAAACATGTAACCAATTTCTCCGTACCCGGCGGAGGTATCCACCACACTCCCAGCTACGGCGGTCACGAAACCAGTTTTCGAACCGCGATTTCGAAAAATATCCCTCCACTACGTATCTCTCGAGTACGTCGAATAATACGACGTTACAAAATATTACCGTACGAACGCCTCCTCCAATTTCCGGGGACACTTCGTTTAGTTTCGAAACCAAAATGCGGTCGTCCATATTACGCACGATATTTTTATACGTATATTTCCCGATCCTACCAATCTCATTGAGAACGACCCGCGTCGTCGGAAAACGTATTTCTACGAGGTTTTCTTTGTTCGAAACGAATATTTTGTCCAACGATAAAATACGTTACTTTCCGTTTCGATTCTAAAAAAATTATTTTAACCTTGTGATATTACGATAGTGTACACTGTTTACGACTTACTCAAACGTGTTTTATTAACGACTCCGCCCATTGTCGGTGAAAATTATTGAAAATATCCGTACAACTTCCCGATCGATACAATCCCCGAATAGAGTTATTTTTAATTCGCGTATCTAACGCGATAGCTAGTTTTAATTATCGTTCTGTACATTGTTTACGTATATTACGAGATATATTTAACCAATTTATAATGATAAGTTATTGAATATAAATTAAAAGCCAAAGTATTTGTGTTCCGTTTGTGATATTCCAGATATTTGACGTACTCTATATTTTAGTATTTTCATCTCGGGATTTCGTCGTTGAATTAAATTTAAATACGCGAATTAATCGTATTTATCGATAAATTAATTTAACGCGTATTATATCTACATATTTTAAAACGGATTCCCGTCGACATTAACAATGTTTTGTTTTTTGTAATTTTAAACAATAACGTTCGTATCTACGTATATTATATAATTATTGGCGTTTGAACTCTTACTGGCAGTTGATAGTCTCGCTGAGTTTTTTAATGAAATACGTGTAACGTTCGTATTGTACGTGACACGTAACGCTCGTTATTTACTATAGTAAATCGGATACTGCGACGAACGTAACGAAATTTCGAAAATAGATTTTTTGTAAAATGTTTATTATTTGGGTCGGTGACTTTAAATCTTCTAACGCCACTCTAATCTTGTCTCTGTGCCGTAAATGAACTATTATTTCGTTCGACGAGTATTTTTTAAAGGTATTCTACGTTTTTTTTTTATAGTATTTATTGACGTAAGTCGATATATAGAAATGTCTAAATAACTATGGTCCATTAGCGATCACGAATTACGAAAGAATTTTTTCATACGCGTAACGATAATAACTATACGAACGAAATTATCGATTTAATATAACTCGGTCCTTTGTCCGACATACGTATTACGATAATAATTCGCGGTAAAAAGATCAATAAATTTTCTGTCCGTATTGTTTCGTTCCATATTTATAATTTTCAATTTGTTCACATACTGTAAAGTTCAACGAAGTTACTAATTGTATTTATTAACATTTAAGAAAATTCGAAAAAATAAAACAATTAGCGTATTGCGAATCATATTTAGTTTAAGATTGACAGGAATTTAATTTAACAGTAAATAAAATAACGCGTAACCATTTATTACTGCCGAACGTCCTACATACCTATTTATAATTCCTAATACTTAATCACTAATCAATAGGTATCTATTTATTTATACTTTTTAAATAACAATTAGGCGGTTATATATTATGTAACGCAAATTATTAGTTCCAGAATTAAGATTTAAATTGATTTTTAGTTTTTACGTTTTCCGAATTCATTTATGTCATTCGACTGCAGTGCGTTACGGCTAAGAGAGTTATTTATATCGCTTTTTTAAAAATATAACTTCAACGTGTAATGGTTATTTTAAAAAGTTTCTAGTATCATATCATATATCGTAATTCATATTTTTATAATTTATATTATTAGCCACTGTTTTGTCCTATTATTATTCGTTTTAAAGCGTTTATAAATAAATTATAACGTTTAAAACAACAATTGCCGGTTAAAACTCCAGTTTATTAATAATAAATAAAGTTTATAAATTTCTAGGAAATTTAGAAATATTCGGAAATTACTCGCTCCGGACTCCGGAGTATTTTTGTTTTATTTCTAATCTGCATAAACACGAACAAAATGGTTTCGCTTCTCGACAGAGTCTTAAACGAAACATATAACTCTATATTGTTGCTTTTAAATAATGTTATCTAAAAAATTATACGGAAGTAGGTAATTCGAACATTTCGTTATACAATTAATTACAAATATTTATGCCGACTGGCGTAATTTCTACACTATTGTTTTTATAGGGACCAACTATGTAGTACATGTTCGACAATAGTAAAATTTAATTTCGTTAAATTTACATAAAACAAACTGCACGTTCGATAGGTAATACGTATATATAAGTGTTATATACTATTTACTCTCTTAAATACTTATTTTTGAAAAATCCATAAACTAATGTTAACATGGGTCTAAAAAATTGTGTTTCGTGTATTCATTGTTACGGCTTATGATTATTACAATAGTTTCACACGTTTTAAAAATAATTTCAAACGTCTTTGTGGTTTGTAAAACTATTTATTGGTACTGTAAATATCGTTATTCGTTACATAATACGAATATGTTAAGACGTAAAACCTATCGATACTTAATAAAATATAGTCAGTTTTATATTTCTCGGTAAGCTGGAAGGAATTAATCGATTTATATCGAAACTATGCGTTATTTACTAATTCGTCGATTATTTACGCATTAATAAACAAAAACGTATCTATTTTTTACATCGTTCAACATTATATTCGTTTTGACATTGTACGTGTGTTTTAAACGAGATTAGTTTGTCTTGAATTCATAAATGTAAAAAAAAAACAAAAGTTTATTACGAAAGCTATTTTATTTCCTTGAAAATAACTATATCGCTAAATATTGTTGATTAGATAATTGTATGACGTATGAGAGTTTTTAAATTAATAAAAAATAATAAGTTAAAAAATGTCCAGAATTTAACGCGTGTCAATAAATAAATATGCTTTTAAATATAAGCGGGTTAAAGCTAAAATTCGTGTTGTTTTTAAAACTCCCGATTTAACCCGTAAACAAAACATACGTAAAATTAAGGAATTAAAATTTTAAATCTTTAGCTACATATCACTTAGAAAATGTGAAACAAAATATAATGTATAAATATATATACATCACGTAATCTTCCTATTCACATATATTAATTACGTTCTATTTTAGTAGTTTTTTGAAATGGAAAACCAAATATTTGTTAGAATATATTATCCGGATTTATAGCCCATAGGGTTTTAACTAGCTCGGATTAAGGTTACATTGGGTCCCGGGACATGTGAAACTAAGTGGGTCAATTTTAAACTTGAACCCCTTATCTCCTCGCTTCAAATACAAATTTTATTACGGCATTTTTAAATTATATATTTTTTTTAAATTTGAAAATAAAACCTTTTTAAAATTAGTGAAGTTTATATTATATATATTACTAACATAAAACGTTAAACAAAATGATTTATATCACAAATCATAGTTTATGCCGTGTATCATTAAAAATTTAATTAATAAACGCTATAAATATTCGGACATATAATTTTTAATTATGTTATTACAATTATTATAAATTTAACTATAGCCATTTATATTATAAATTATAATCGAATTATACATCAAACATATCTAAATCGTATCGTATCAAATATATTACGCCATAAACTTATTAATTATTATACGTTTTATCTATTTTGATTTTTGTTTACGTTAATTCAAAATATCGATCGGCGTAAAATTTAGGCACTGAGATTAATGTTAAAGTTAATATTGATATGACGTTGGTTCAAAAACGTCGATATTTTAGTATATACACTTAGTACCCGTAATAAAAATTATAACTAATCGAAAAGTACTATTCATTTTATATTACATTAAGTTGTAAAAAAACGCTATACTACTTAATTAAAACTTTTGTTATACTTATAGCTTTTTTCATTAGGTTTTTGCGTTATAATTGTTTTCCATTTTTATCTTTGCCTTATTTGTATACCTCGTGATATGATTCGACTTAAACCAATTTGTGTACAAGTGGTTAATATTTCAATAAGCGTCAAATAATGTGACCAGGTGGGGTATTTCGTTGAAATATTTTACAATATTTAATACTTTAGTTTACCAATATTGGTATATATAATGCTATTATAGAAATAATTGAATAAACTTTTGGTGTATACGAGTGTGTATATTAAACTACTTAGTTGTTAATTCATATATCCCTTTGATTAATTCTAAAATTATATATTTCGTTAAATTATTGGATTTCCTTATTTGATTATTTTCTATTTAACGTTTTTTTAGTTAAAAATTTTCGTCGGTTTTATTATGATACTAATTATAATATTAAATTGTAATTGCCAAATTCTATCGTTTCCAATTAAAGCCTTTAAAATCATAATAATTAAAAATATTCTACGTTTAGCTATAATTATTAAGTATTGATATAGTTTATCCCTTAAATGGGTATTTATTTATACATTTTATGTACTTCACAAATATTTAAATGATTATTTCGTTGTTTATATTATAATAAAAAGGTTCAACTTTTATAATCTTTCAACACCTTTTTTATTTTATTTTTCGTTAACTTACAGTCAATCACGCGGTTATTAGGAATTATTTTTGCGTCATGTGCATTGCAGTATATGATGCCAAAAATATAATACATATAAAAACACGTAAACAGAAACGATATTTTCATTTTATGTTCTGGTTTTAAAAATAGTTTAAACAAGAACCTATGAATAGAGTCTTCTTTATAAGTTTTTTACCTATATTTAAAAATTTTTTCAAACTATTAAAAAGTCATTCGATTAAAAACAATAGTAAATTGAAAATACAAAAACATTTTACATTTAAAGTTATTTTACATATTATTACTAAGATATCTATATCACAACTATTAAGAGTTCAAGTTTCTGAATTATAAAAACAATAACAAGTATTCAAAATTTGGTAGAACATGTTTAACATAACTCTGTAGTTTGTTTTTTGCTTTTATAGTATAGAAATCGAAATAATCTATTAATTTGCGATTTGGTTCAACCGAAATAATGAAAATCGCTTTATAAATATTTTATAAAATTTTACGCGTGTGTTCAATATGGAGGATAAAATGCAATATTATAATAATTTGTTAAGCTTTGTTTTTCTTAATGGCTTACATCCATATAAGAACAAATCAATATTCCATTAAAAATGAACGCGGCAATATTCGTTGTTACTTAGGCGTTATGTCTTAAATACGTTTTTTCATCGTTATAAACAAAAATTATCTTATTATTGTTAAATTTACCAGTTGCCACGTGGAATTTTAAAATAAAAAAGTAAAAACCATTCTATCCAAATGTTAGATTATGGATACATATATATATAGATACAAACGTCATAAAATGAAATTTATTTGCGATTAATTGTTTAAAATGTTTAAATTAGAATTTATAAAAAAAAATTATTTTTAATTTCGTTCGTATACACATTCGATCACTTACATTTGTTAATCGTTTATTCGTTTAATTCGTAGTTTGTATCCGCTATTTTTAACACGTAAATTATTTAAAAACATTTTATTTGTATTTAAATGTGCGAAAATTGTGTATTTGTTTACAAGTTTTATAGAATCTATAGGGCGACTTTTAATTTTTAGGATTTAATTTTGCTACGATGTAACAATGCTATTATTTCTTAATAATATTAATAATACATTTTCATTTATAAATGTAACCCAAATTCCACATTATTCTTAATTTTACTCGTTCAATAACGATAATTATTATTTACTTACATAATTACCACGGACATTGTAAATCTTAGTTACGATTTGTGTTATCCAAAAATAGAACAAACGATGTTCTTAACAATTTGTTGAGACTTGGACGACATGCCGCCGCTGCATGATGTGCGACGTAGGTGATACACTCGTACATGCACGCATATATCAGTTTTCACAGCTACCGTTTCTCGTATAACATGAAATCCAATTTCCAGCGTACCGTTTGATATAGTGACGCGATAAAAAATTTGAAAACAAATTTTAATTTTACTTTAAATCGTTTTCCAGCGATTTCTATTTTTTCTTTTTATTTAAAAAATAAAATTACGTATTTATAATTTTTTTATTTAAAATGTTTTCAATTAATTGTGAAGGGAATTATGACAAAAAAGTTTTAATGTGGGAAAGTCGTTCTCACGTAGACTTCATGACGAATTCAAATCTATTTTCAAACTTCTTATTGTACCACTAGATCAATTAGTACGTTGAAGTAGAAAACGTTTTTCTTGTGCATTAAACAAACACAGAAAATAACCGCTTTTGTAACTCTTAAGGAATTTTAAATTAAGTCGAAAAATCGTTTCTGTTTATAATAGTTTATTATTAGTTCTAGGTTTAATTTATTCAATAGGTCATAATCGATTTATATTATAGGCAATACACAGTTGTAAACTAAAATTAATGTTTATGACATTAACAATCATCTACGAGGTAAATAATTAATTAGAAATGTATTCAGAACTAAATTAATGAATTTAAGTTTCGCTCGAAAGATATTCCATGTGTAGGACTTTTTTAAACTTATCGGATCTTGTTTTTATGATTGACCGAAAATTGAATTTTTTAAACATACACAGTAGGTAGGCATGTAATAGTTTTATCGAATTTAAAGTAAATGATTCGTATACTTGTGCCACATCGTTAAAAGTTAGAAACTTCGTGTTACAGGTTTAAAGATTTTCGATAAACAACCGAGTGAAAATATACTCTTAAATAATTGAAATAACATCGCGGGTTAAATGAAGTTTACGAGTACGATTTTTTTTGTGGGGAATGGTGGAGAGGCCAAGAATATGTGGAACGTATCACTGTTATCCGCGCGAAATTCGGAAAAACGATTGTCAAAGCAACAGAAACTCTTAAGCAACCGCCGATTGGAAGAGAAAAGGTGTTGTGGTTTTTTGCTGACGTGTCTTATAGATTACAACGTGGTCTCTTTGCCACCGCGTTCGTGATCTTCCGTTTAAGAAGTGGTTACTCGCGGTGTGGAAGAGGGAAAGAAACAGCGAATAAAGGGGAGGGAGAAATTAGAGAGGAGGTCGCCAAGAATACTACACGTCCTAAACTCCACGTCTGTATACGGAGAATAACAATAATAATAATAATAATAATTATTATTATTATTATTATTGTACGTCTCATCTCGTTAACAGCAGTCGCCACCGACCTTGAACGTCGTCGTCGTTTTCGAAAACATACGTATATCGTACCTATAGAATATAATATACGCTCTAGAGCGGCGAGCAAGCGACGTGAAGGAAGGAGGCTCTCCTCTCTCTTGTCAGTGTCGACGAACGCGTTCGGTGGTACGCGTGTTCGGGTTCGCGTTGTGCAACGTCCGTTGCGCGTTCGAGTTTTGTTTATTTACCGTCCCGAAACGCGAAAACCATTAGCCCCCCCGCCGTGGCTGCCGTAAATCGACAGCCGCGAATCTATTTTCGATTCGGTTTTCGTTTCTCGTACGTACACTCGCGTCACGTGCAGTTTACATCAACCCGTTAGATCGGCGCCAGTAACGACGACAACAACGGTTGTCGGCCGCGCACGAGGTCAGTGAATTTTCGTCGGTTTTCCCCCTCGGGGCGGTTTTTGATTTTTCTCCAGACCGAGTGGAGGAGAGGTTTGGCCGGATTTCGAAAACAGAACAGTTGGCGTGCACACGGAAACGAGTACGTTCTCCCGCGTCACAACAACACCGCCGTTAGCCGGGTGGGGTGGAATATTTCGATTTGTTAACGCGACGTTGTCAAGTTTCTCCGCAGTCGTCCGCCATTTCCCGTAATACCTATAACGCGTAATATTTATATGCGTTTTGTGCGTGCGCACGACGATCTTTTCTCTCTCTCATTCTCATTCCCTATTTTTCTCTGTTCTTTCGTGGGGAAATATGTTAAAAATCGAAATCGCCAAAACTAATTTTCGCGTCCGTACTTTCTCGCGCGTTCGTTTAAATACGACGCGGCGATACAAAACGCGTATAGCGAAATTCGTCGAGCGCCTTTTCGAACTAAAAACGAAATTCCGGTTTATGTTTACTTCGGATTTCCGTTTCGTTCGGTAGAGTGATGGTCGACGGCAGTGTCTATCATTACATACGCGCGTAATGGAATCTCGGCTCCGATAAATTTTCTATTTTTGATCTCCGAGTGCCTTAATTGGCTCTCGCTCTATATTGTAATCGCCATTTAAAGCCGTGTTCTCTCTCGCATTTTACAACTTTTATAAATCATCGATCCCTTTCTATTTCCAAAAACCAAAAATCCCGATATGTCAAATTGTAGTTAGAATTCATCACGCTTTAGTAACTCCTATACAGAGTCGATTTCTTTCACCGGTCCAAACGAGTTTCATTATAGGAATAATACGTTCCACAAACGAATTTGCCGGCGCGACGACAAAAATTAATTCTAAAAAACACAACGTAAATAATAGGACAGAAAGAACGCCGTTTATTGTTATTGTTAGTTAACAGCTCCGCATTATCGGGTTTTCATGAAGTATTGTACGATATTTTGTATATTCTTTAAATGTTTGTAAGCTAATAATTAACCGTAATATTGTGTCACCGTCCCTTCGTCGTGATCGTCAACAGAACCGAATTTTTTAAAATCTAGTTTCGCTATAGCGTTAACCGTGAATCGCGACGTAATTTACTAGTCGAATTCTATTCAATTCTGATTGATGTTATGTAAATTACTTTGGTTTCGATTAAAAACCTGCGCACAGGAAACATGCCGCATCAACTACCGCGTAAATTTTTGATACAATTTAACGTTATTTGAAATATTGGCAAATTATTATTAAAGGGATCGCGTTTTTGCATTTTTATTTTAAAATTAGCGAGGAAACCTCATTGTTTTTAGAAATCGGCGTAGGGTACACGGACTGTGAAGAAAAAATATTTATACGAATTAATATTCGTAATTAATTTTATTATTTATATTAATTAAATACAATTTAAACGCTATTGTTAGAAACTGAACATGAATTAATATTATATTTTATATTATTTCGATCGTTCGAAAATCGAATATTTCGAAACGTTTCACGCGTAACGAATCGCGTCGTTCATCGATATATTTAATACCTTATTTAAGGTTAAAAATTTTGTCTTGTTTCCGTAAAAACGTTCTTGTTCTTTAAAGTTTCGTACAGTATGTGGTAATAAACTATAATACAGGCCCATGCCCGGTTTTTACGTAATTACTTTCTCGTTTGATTTTGTATGTACAGTAAAATTATAGACAAATAGACGGAAGGTATTCCGTTATTATAAGAATTTTTTTATTAATAAACGATTCAATTACTTAGGGTAATTTAATACATGACGTAATGTAGCGGGTTTTAAATATTTCTTAGTCCTCGGGTTATTATAAAATAATAACGATTGTAAAACGACATGGCGGCAAAAATAATATAAAACGTCGATATTTTCGATAAATGTCATTATAAATACTATTATCGTTTTGTTTTTATTCGTCGCTACTTATTCTTCGCGAATATTAAAAAAAAATGGACCTTCCTAGAATTTTATCGAAACACTCAAATCGTTGAACTTTTTTGTGCCTGCACGAATTGTACGCTTTTTGATTTTATTTATACGATATTTGTATTTATATCATAAAAAGGCGTGTGCCCCACGGAATTTGCGATCCCCGTCGTTCCGTTCGCGTCAGCGATTTATTTACGTCGATTTATTCTGATTGACTCACCCCCTCTCACTTCTGTCTTCTCGTGCAATATTCCATAACCGTTTTCGTTGATACTTGAACGCTAATAAACCGTAAAATCGTTATTGGGCTTGATCGATACGAGCAAAGAATAAAAACGAAGGAAATGAAAAAAAATCGAACGTTCAAACTTCACCGAGTCGCTCACCGTAAAAACACTGTACAATAACAACGAAATTTAAGGCCGATCGACGATAACCGATTATTAACGTGCGTGCGTGTGTCTCTGCCGAAAAAATTGAATTCACGATATTTCGTCTTAAAAATTCGAAATGGTCGTAGTAAATTTTGTCCTAACCCTAACTTAAGATTCCGAAATGTTGGTACGCTAGCTGGTTGCTAACAACCAAATCTTGGCTAGACGCGCTAAAACCCATCCACCTACGACCAAATATTTTTGGGCGATTTCGACGATTGTTTTTAGAATTTGACGATCGAGACAAAAAACTATTAAACCAATATCATCGGACGTGTAATAAATAGACAGACTACAAAGTGCGCGTTAACGATTCGACAGCGTCGTAGTAGTTCGAATTAAATACGTTTATTAGAAAGGGAATGGCGGCCGCGATTTCTTCATTCTTTTTTATTAATAATTCAAATGTACGGACCGCTTCCGAAAGCCCGACAAACTGCAGCAAAGAGCCCCCCGATCTTTTATACGATATTTTCTTATTATTTCCTTTATTAACGTTCCACGACATTTAACTTAATTCTTTAAGAATTTTCGGTATGAAACTTGGGAACACGCCGTATCAATATCTTACAACGGGACAAACGATAAATTTATTATTAATTTAGTCCTATCGTTAATAGCGTCAGACTAAACTGTCGGCTGAAAAACGTGTTCTACCGCCATATAAACGTCGTGAGGAAATTGGAAAGAGGACTTACACGGTCTCTACTCCATACTCTCACACGAGTCGCTAATCCGATTCTTATTTTACCACGAAGTTCGTCTTTTTACGCGTACAATATTCTGAAACGTGTCTACGTTTAAATAATATTCAACATCGACGACGTTTTTTGCGTTAATCGAGGCAAATTTTGAAAAAAATGTTTAACCTTTTCAACACGGAACACGACTTTACTCGCGTTCGGACGAAACCGTATGGGCAAACTAGTCGCGTTACAACGCCAATATTTAAGGAACGTCGTCGAATAATCGACACGTCTAATTGGAACCAATTGGACGTGTAAAAAGTTTAAGGGAAAACGATTTTTCGAAAAGAATTAAGAATTCGCCGAAACTAAGCTAATTGTCAACGAATATATTACCTAAACTTTCCGTATAGTCAACGTGCCTTCACTGGAAGGTTTCTTTATTCCGTCATTGTTGTCACAAAATCTTTCATCACTTACACCTATTGTTCAAGTATGTAACAGATTGTGGAAATAAATATTTAAAGTTAAAAAACAAAAAACTTCGTGTATAAAATAACGCGCACTACTAACCTACTGACGTTCGCTCACGTCAACACGGCCGTAATTGCGCGTACGAAACGAAATATAAAATTGTTAACGCGCGTCCAAAAACTACCGTGTTTTCCGGGTACGCTTTCAGCATCCGGGTGATTTCGTGTTCAGCGTCCACGAAAACGTGGAGAACAACAACCCGCGCGGCCATTGCCGTAACGCGAACCGGGCGAGTTTCGACGACCCGTTTTTAATTTTCTGCACCAATGTGCGTGGTTTGTAGTGGAAACGACGACGCTGTTACGCCGCCGAATCGTGTAGCGCGTTCGTCGAGAAACGAAAATATGGCGGACAAATCCGTTACATTTTGCTCGTAAAGCCGACGTTAGCGAAATAAATATTCGCGCGAGAAACCGCCATTACGTCTCGTACAAATTTCAAAAAAACAAACATGGCCGAGAGTCGCGACGCCCGTTATACTTTCGCGTTTGTTCATCAAAGTACTACGACGAGCCTGTCGTACGATCATTTCTACGTGTTATGCGAACGATTAATAATAATTACGGTTAGTGGAGATTGAACCGGTTACCTTGGTAACATTTCTTATCAAATTCCCGTACCGACCGGTGGTACGCGAAACCAATTCCATGGGGGGGGGAACCTCGTCGTTGATAGTTCGTTATTACGTTTACCCAATGTAACCTATACGTTCGTATATTATTAGGCTTACACGTTTTTGACGCTCGTATATTAGGCGTACGAATCGTTGTTTTAGTTGATTTGTTTACTTGCAGCAGCTGCGAACAACGATAAACAACAGCAACATGTGTCGCCCAGAGTGACACTACGACTCACCAACACGGGTAACAATCAGTTTAAGAGTTCGTCGGCTCGCCAAGATGAAAAGAATAAGAAAATAGCCGAGGAACAAAACGCCAACAGCATGACGAACGACACGTAAGCCATAAATCGCGTTAACGTTTTTTAGCAAAAATTACTACGCGTTTTTCGATCGTAGGAAAACTGATGAGGCCGAGGAAACACCGGAGACGCCTTCCCAGTCTGTTCCTCAGTCCACTTCAAACGCGGCGCCTAGTGCACCAGCGGAGAATACGTCTACTAGCACTGTTAAGGAAACAGAGGCCAAAAATTCAGGCAGTACGGCTGACGCCAACAACGCTGTAAATAACTCGTCGTTGAGTGATTCAACCGCAAAGGAAACGGACAACTTAAAGCGTCCTATAGCTGAAGAAGAAGAAGAAATTAAACCGAAAAAACGTAAAGAAGATCATAATCAAAGCTCTAAAGGTGATTTAATTGTTTGTTACTTATTATTAAATAATAAAGTGGCTAACTTTCCAACTTTTCCTTTAAAAATGTATGTGCTAGGTATCGTGTTTATTTTAGGTGACAAAATTAAAACGTATAAACTTGGATTACAAAATTATATATAAATTTAACACAATTGGTTTTTACTAAAATAAACAAAGTATGCGAGATTTTTTGGAAATAAATGGAGTGTCGCTAGTTTATTATAGTCGTTTTATCAAACTAATTGAAAATAATTTATTGTTAATTTAAAAATAATCTAAAATTTTAAACAAATATTTAAAAAAAATGTATTTTGCGCGTACAATTTTTTTTTTTAATAACGTTTTTACAAAATCGTAAATGTTTTTATAAAAATAATATCGTTTATTATTCGTTACTCTATTTAATATTTCTTTGTCTGTTTTATAAGCTGTTTAGCTTAAATAGCTGTTTAAAGGTTAAAAAACTACGGAAATATTGTTTCATTCCACACGTACTTCGTAAATGTTGTTTAAATTACTCAAATTTAACTATCGATTTGTTTCGAGCGTCTAAAAGTAATTATTAAATAGCGGAGGCTTGAAAGTAGTGGTTATCTATTATACATGATATGCACAACTGAATGTATTAAATGTGTTTTCTTCTCTTTTATTTCTTTAGTGTAAAAATATTAGTTATATGTATGCATTTATATATATTTTAGGTAAAAATGAGGCTTCTAGTCCAAAACCAGACAGTGATGAGGACAAATCTGGAGGTTCAGGCCCATCTAGCGCTGATAGTCCAGGTGGTGGCCCTAAAGTACCTCCATTAAAAATTGTGATACCCACCACTGACGCTGATACAGGTACTAGAACAAATGGCAAGAACGGTAATAGGTCGCACCATCATACAGCATTACCGTATGTTGTACCATCTGAAGAGTCACCACCATCCAATCAGCCTACTTCGCCAAAGTCTCCGCAAAAAGTGAATACTGACACTATTATTACGGTGGAAGAGCAAAAGTCTCCCCAGACTAGAGTATTACGGTCGTCGAACAGATGTGGCAGCAATAGTAGCGGCGCACCTAGTCGTGGCACTTCTCCAATTGTTCCTGAGGAACAGCTAGCGCAAACTACTTCGCCAGCCGCTACTGTTACTGTGGACGCAGGATCCTCTGCTGCTACTAATAACCAGTCATTGGTAGTTCGTTCGGAACAAACTGAAAATGTGTTGGCGACCAATTCCAGTGACGACAAGCAGCAGATGACTAGCACAACTGCCACAACTATAGCCTCTGCGACGTCTGAATCTACAGCTGCAAATGCTGAACTGTCTGGCATGGAACTACACCCTAGACGTCGTAAATTGAAAGCTAGTCGCACCGAATCCGAGACTAGCGATACTTCGTCTGCTGCCAATGTTACACCCATAGAAACAAATCCGTCTGGCACAACTAACGAACCCGCACCTGTTACTAATTGCTATCAAATGTTTTTAAACATTAGAAAACAAGTAAATTGGTTGAACATAATATTATTTTATTTAATTGAATGTAATTGTAATTAATTTTTAACCTTTTGGTTTTTTTTTACTGTAGATTGATAAGAGACGTAAAAACTTATTTCCTGTACAACCAAAACCACCATCTGGATTTAAAGACTATCTCATGAACAGGTGCACGTACGTATTGGCCGGAAACTCTAATAGCCGGGTAGTAAATACACAAACTCCATCACCGGCCAATTTACATGAACAGCTAAAAAAACTATTTGTTGAACAAGAGAAGGAGAGACAAAGACTTCGTGTACAGGTACGTTCCATTTAACGATTTTGTGAATAGATCGTGATTGACGTTGGATTTTATTATTTTTCTAGCACATTGTAGAAAAGGAAAAACTGGTGTTGAGTGTTGAACAAGAGATACTCAGGGTTCACGGTCGTGCAGCGCGTGCATTAGCTAATCAATTATTACCATTTTCCGTATGCACTATACTCAAAGATGATGAAGTGTATAATATAATGACCCCTGAGCAAGAGGAGGAAAAAGATAGACACGCACGATCTCGTTATAATGGTCGCCTTTTTTTGTCTTGGCTACAAGACGTAGATGACAAATGGGAAAAAATTAAGGTAAGTAATAATTTATCAATCAAACAAGAGAATAAAAATTCAAATGTTAAAATATTTTATGATTTTCAAAAGGAGTCCATGTTACTGAGACATCATAACGAGGCAGAGAGTCTGCACGCTGTACAGAAGATGGATTGGGGATGGAAATTAAAAGAATTACAGTTGTGCACCTACAGCTCAGAACCTAATATTGATGAAGAGCATGTACCAATGGTTCTAGTCAGTGACGATTTCGATCTCTTGCCCGCCTAAATTAGTTTTGTTATTTATCAACATATCGAGACAATGTCGAGTGATATTCGTTTATGTTAATTTTAAGTAGCTCTTATTATCGCTATTATTATTATTTCTACGAACAATAATTAAAATATTTTGTTTAATAACTTATAAGTGTCACTGATATTTGTGCCATTTCATCAATAATAATAATATCAATTTTTATGTACCTATGGCCAAATTGGATTGTTACTATCTTCTGATAAAGTATATTGTTACATACAATGACTAAAAAAAAAAGGTACGATAACACATCTTTTCCAAATCTACTGTTAATTCTTCATTATTTAAATAAATAAAAGTGTTTTATTAATTGAATCGGATTTATTAATTTATTATTTAAATGCATTAATACAAAAATATAAATAATAGTACCATAAAATGATCACGTTTTATATACTTTAATACGAAATTAAATATTGTACAGACTAATGAAAAGTTTTAAATGCTTTAACAAAAAATTTCCTCAATTTTAATTAAAATTTTATAAACATTGTAATATGACCTTTGCTTTGTAAAAAGTAATACAAAACCTGTTTTTAGAACATTTTCTACTGTTATTAAATACACACTCACACAATGGATACATTAACTAAGCTGGCAGTTTTATTTTACGTCTTTTGGACACTGTTATGATATCTGTTTTATATATATCATTAGATTAATAAATTAATGTATTACTATCTCTAAAGGATTGCAGACAATTTCAGAAAGTTTACTTATTTAAATGTTTCGTTTCTTTTATTCTATAATTACAACGTATTAAAGTAAAATATTATTCGGACTTATTTTGTTTTATAAAATTCGTATAAGAAATCAATTAAAGTTTTTAAACGCACGATCAATATAATTACCATAACCTAACCGAAGAAAATTTAAAATTTTACACCAAACGTCAACAATGTTCTAGAAATTAAAAACGACGAGAGACCAAAACAATAAAGATGCAACGTGCAGATTTTTTAATCGGAAAACATGTCAAATCAATTTATATTATTATTAGGTACACATATTTTTTAAAGTATAAATATATCGATGAATACAAGGGTCAAAAATGCAGTAAATAACTAACGAAGTAATAATGTAAATAGTAAACAAATGCGATCAAATAATAAATTTATCATCAGGCATGGTTGTGTATTGAATAAGAATCTATAATTCGATTACAAAAATCAACGTTGAAATAACAATATACAGCGTTTATATTTTTGTGCGTTATAATTTCTGGAAGCCGAATGGAAATAAATGTTAACTTATTCATGTTATAACCATATCGTGAATAAATTATATATTTTCTTAATTTTATTATATAATAGCTTCCAATGACAAATTAATACAGCTCAATTATTAATAAATGAAGGCAAAAGTGGGTAAAATACAAGAGAAAAAAATAATAACACTAATAATAAAATAAAATACGAAAGAACCTAAATGAAGAACCCAGCAGCCTTGATAAATTTAATTGTTTCGTTAATTATATAAGAGGATTCGCTATTTAAAATGTTCTACAGATTAATTACAGTAACATTATTGTTGTGAAGAAAATTGAAAAATTGACGGCGTAATATGTTGAGAGCTGGACAATCCATGATTACATGGATGAAGTTGCAAATAACTTCACCTTTTAGCCGAGGACAGACAGAAAAATTATTACGATAGAGGCGGAATGCATATACAGGAAGAAAATTATAGCCAAATCTAAACCTCAAAAATGATTCCATTTGAGACGTGGAAAGAAGAATATTGCAGAACCATATGAGAGTTAGAATTACCGGCGAGATTATCCTAAACCAAGAAGATTAGTTGTATAATCAGACTTTTCACTATCGTAATATCGATTATTATTATTGTTATTTACGAATTATTAATTATTACCCCTTCATAATCGGGGGGCCGGTCGATTAATATTATGAATATTTATAATATTTGGGTTTGTTACGGTAATGGAGTTTCTAATAATAGCGGACACTTTAAAGAGTTACATTTTTAACGCTTCCGCGTTGTTTTGTTTACACTTTCATATTTTTTTTTGTATACAATAATAATAAAAGTAAAAAAATTAAACGATGTATCTAAATAATTGTAAATTTTGATCAATCGACGCTATGAATATTGAATAAAATTGGTTTATCAAAGAGGAGGGAATCCTGTGTTTTGTAGAATTGTTGATGAATGTAATTGATGAAAATAGGATAATGTTAGCTATCGGATAAAACAACTTTAAGGTCGTCCCCAATAGGTGCCGTACTAACGGGGAAAGAGTAAATAACCTCCCCCCAAGAAAACCTAGGAAAAATGAATTTCTTATGAGACATATATTTTTAGTCAATAATAACGAAAAACTAAAATATTTTTATACCTCAATACCTGTTATAATATAATATATAACGTGTTCGTTAAAAATTAATAATCTATTAAAGTTTATAATGTCTTGTTTCGTTAGAGTCATCCGATTTATTTATTTAAAGATTAACCACCCCCGAAATTCAGGTCTAAGTACGCTACTGTCCCCAATACCTATATCCCCAAGTTCAACTTGAATTGCGCGATGAGTGACAATTGCTACATCTCTATACCCGTCTAAGCGATCTGCTCTCAAAATACGAAATTAAGAAATAAAAAAACTTCGCGTGTATGTAATCGATTTTCGAACAAAAACCCCAACAGAGCAATTTTGTTCCGACATTGAAAAAGATAAGTCACTTATACTAGGACATAAGCTACGAATGTCCCGCTGTAAAATAGAAAGTGGGAATATACTTTGTATTAGCGTCGATATTGTTACTGTAATTTTGAAAATAATTAGATATAAATGATTGATTAATAAGTGTTCATCGTCATTAGACGATGAAGCCAGACGCTGAATAATAGTGGATTCAATTGGAGAACTAAAAAGGAGAAGATGATATATCCGTAAAGTTATTTAACGTAAGAGATAAAACATTAACAGCTAATGACATACTAACAGAAGGGGAAAAATATCCCCCCTCGAAAATTTTTAGGAAAAATGAATTTCTTACGAGACGTATATTTTTAGTCAATAATAACGAAAAACTACAATATTTTAAAACTTCAATACACGTTATAATATAACGTGTTCGTTAAAAACGAATAATCTATTATAGTGTATAATGTGTCTTGTTTCGTAAAGGTCATACGATTATTTATTTAAAAATTAAAACCCCCCTCCCGAAATTCAGGTCTAAATACGCCACTGTTAGCAACAAAGGCAAACCAACCTAAGTCGGTGGGCTCCTTGGACACATTCTGGTGGCAAAACGCACTCTAGTAAATTGCCATCAAGTAAAGATGTGGAAGAGTTAAAGGTGATTGGACGAAAACGAATTTTTGATTTACGAGAAATGGAATTATTATGGTTTTTTAGCGGTGTAATGTTGGTAAAGGAGGAAACGATGATGCAGAGAGGGAACGGACACCCGTAATAACGTTACCATTATTATTACAATTACTATTGTGAACCTTATCAGTACAGAGGAAAAGCGGAATTGACTGCGTATTTTAATATGAACATAGCTTCTCCGAATAAAATGTTTTCGTGAACCGTAATCTTCTTGATTTCCTTTTGAGCCATCCAAGGAGAACAAGAGCGATCGTATGCCGAGCAAGAGCCTCGACAATTGACGCATATGGGGGTCGTATCGCGAGACTCATATGTGGACATGGAGTGACCGAACTCTACGCAACGGCCTTATAGCGGGCTTTGCCGCGACGGAATTTCTGGGTACGACCAAATCTGAGACATTTATAGCGCCGAATTGGAGGGACGGCGTATACGTCAAATGACGCTTTAAAAATACGAATATTTTTGAGCAGAGTTAGAGATCAAAATTTAATTACAACGAATCCGGTTAGGATATAATATTGCCACCCTTTTTGACGGAGATTTGCAAACAAATTTCGATAGGAGATCCTTCTCAAAAGTCCTTTAACCGGACGACACAATAAAGCACTGATAATAATGACACTATAACCATATTAGGTTTACAAAGGAACGACGAAAGACAAATATTCGGCGTTCAGAATCGAATCGAACACAATTTTTAAACGGTTGGAACCTGTAGGACATGTTGAAAGCACACGTTAGAAATGTTTCGTAAAGAATTTCCCGATTCGATTGACTTCGGCGATCTACCGCCTGTAGTATCGATAGAGAAGTAATTATAACAATAAGGGGATCGACATCCGGAAAACACGCCCGAAAAATATATTGATTAATATTCACATTCTGCGGCGCGTAAAAATCGATGCGTCGAACGTCTGGCTTGTTCTGGCTATAATCTGATCAAGACAGCACCTCAGCGTGATCGATGTGAACATCCATAAGGTTTAACTACGTCGAGCCCGTTGGATTTGTATTTTTTTGATGTCGAATTACTGATCGGAGACACTTCGGGGGAGATTTGTTTTGTCTTTTGAAACTTTTTTTATTCTGATCGTCACTGGACGAGTTGCAACGCGTTGAAACATACCCAAAAGAAAGGGAGAAGGACGAATCTGGTCGTCCCAATTTTGGGCGAGGAGGGCCGGAATCAATTACGTACCGAAAATAACACGATAATTATTGGTAATATAAAATACGAAAATCCCCTCGCGGACGGTAGAAACAGCTGTACACAGCGATATGGCAACAATCAAGAAAAGTGAGAAACAAACGACTGACATGAATTGAAAACGGAAATGCCATTGAATATTTAATAACTACGTTTCGGAAAAGCGATCTATTCCCGTATATTTTTGGCGAAACCTATTTATTGTGCACCCTCTCTCATATCTCGCACAGCGTATTCGTCGTGTGTATAATATTAAAAATCTTGTTTCCCAGTTAATACAATTGTTACCGTTTTTTTTTCCATCGTATATTCTAATTATATATAAACTTAACCGAACTTCGGCATTTGTCGTCGTAATGCCGTTCGAAAAATGAAAATGTTCGCGTTTTAATTTTGTTTATCGAAGCGCGTTTGGATACACAATATTTTTTTGTTTTTCCGTCTGGCGCGTACACGAATACATTTGCCGAACAGGCCACATATAGCTGGTCCGTGTAAGACGTGTGGATTTTGAACGAATATCGTAATCATAATTAGCGTCGTAACGAAACGCGCTAAAATTTTAAATCGATTCGCGGTATTCGTCTGGATTGTGCAACGAGTATTCAAACGGTTTCCAATCTCGCTACTCGTTGTTTGTCTGTTTTCGAAGGTCGCGTCGCCTTTTTCTTTCGTGCTTGAAACGTAGCTCGACCCGTCCGGAATGTCTCCATCAGCAAAATACCGCCAACTCGTTAAATATAATATAACCGAGGGGTTCGTAACAATATAATAATCTTCTTTGCCCTACATTCCCGACTATACGGGTGTGGCCATCCTAGACCTACACTTTCATAAGATTCGTCGAATTTCCCGTGCTATTTGTTCATTCGCACCAGTTGTCCTCATATCACTCGCTATTCACCTCTTTTTCGATATTTCTCACTTTTTTGTTCCACATACATTTCCGTAACAATTCCATTGCCGTTGGCTTAACTCGCATCGCAATATGCCGAAGATGAGGCAAACCGATTGTTTGATTTCGGACTTCTCGTACCATTTTACATCGGTTGTGCCGACCAAACGCGGCCTTATTTTAAGTCACCTCTTACGACAGGCAGACGTATTCTGATCCCTCCCATAGGAGGCAAGCACAACATAATGACGGTTAATAAAAGTAATAATTTTCCCACGCGTGATATTTTTAATAAATAACGACTCGAACACTAGGACCTATCGCCACAGTATACCGGAAATAAAACAAAATTGTAATTATTCGTACGAATTAATGAAGATTGCAATCTAGCTTAGAGTCTCTGTTCTAAGTTGAAACGGCGAAAACTTTAAATTACTTGAAAACGTTTATTAAAAATTAGATATTTTTGTGTATAAACCATTAGGAAATATATTATTATTATCGTGAATAGTTTCAGTATCGAACACGGTCTTAAAAAACCCGATAATGTTGAACGCCTAACTCCATTATATGATCGGCATTCCTTTTGATGAGGTAAAACATTTTGTATATTTTATCGCTTTAAAATCGAGCTCTGAACATTTACAGGTTTTTTTTTTGGTTGAGATCACGGAATTGTACTTCTATTCTTCCAAATTTAAAAACAAACGTCTAACAATAAATTGGAGAACGAAGAAAATAAC
>JAIPRN010001231.1:0-50949 GCA_025469175.1 Geopemphigus sp. TES_GeoC_2020 | reverse complement strand
GGCGAGTGACTGGGACCGCCGCCGCTGGTTGCCGCGCTCCGCGCCCCGACGCGTTCCGCTTGACGGTACGATGACGGGGCGAAGGGAATCGCCGCCGCCGCCGCTGCGTACGAGCGTGTGTGTGTGTATGTGTGTGTGTGTGTGCGTGTATATATACGCGTGTATTTGTAGCGTGGTGCGCGCGCGTCGACGGCGGATGCGTTCGCACAGGAAACGCACGGGCGGCGCGTGCGCCCGACCCGCCACCGTCGTCTACGCCGCCAACAACGACAACGACGACGACTACGACGACACCCTGGCCCGCCGCGTCCTTAATGAGTATGCAACCAAAACGGCACACCAGTCGATATTATATAGCACGTGCAACCCTATCTGTCCGCCACGTCGGTCAGTCCGCGTGTGTTCGGGGACTCCCTTCGATACTCCCAACATACACACACACACACTAACCACTCGGACCTTTGCGTGTTCCAAGTACTCACCGTGGCCGATACACCGCGCGATTTTTTTTATTCAGTTTTTGGGGGCGGAGGGAGGGGTGAGAGGCCGAACTGGGTGTTCCGAATACAGTACCGGAACGTCTGTTCCACCTTGCCGCGTAGGCAAAATGTTAGAAAAATCGTTCTCGACGCGATCGATTTTCGTTATTAAAATACGATCGGTTTCGTTGGCTTTTAGACTAAACCCGACGACGTTTAACCGCGAATTCGTTTCCAACGACCGACATTTATTACCGATAACCTCGATATATTGGGGCTTCGGACCGTTTTCTCGATCTCGTAATTACGATATTTTACGAATTTGAAAAATTTGTATTTCTTTCGATAATTTTGTTTCGCGAAACGTATATACTCGCCATCATGATTTACGCCGGGAGTACTAAAACGTGGATATACCGGATAATACCAGTCCACGATCGTGTTTCGAGAGCGATTAATTTATCGCGGCTTTCGAGTTGCAAACAAAAACAACACTCTATCACCACTCGTCCGAAAGTGGTCTACCCAAACCGAATCGTACACGCTTTTCAAAATTCTATTCCATCGTCTAACACAAGTGCGTGCGATAATAGAAACGAAATAACATTTCCCGGAATTTCGTGAAACGCCTAACTACCGCCGCCGTGACTGAAATATTTACGACAAATAATTAACCCTAAATCGTGCCGTTTTTGTGGTAACTTAAGTAGTATTTTATTATATGATTCAATTGGAAAAGTCAACATTTAAGGATAACCGCGATTCGTTTTTAATTATGAAACGTACGTTTCGATTTAAATTGCTTTCGTTAAATGACGTTGTTTTTTAATATAATATTTTCGTAAAAAAAATATATATATATTGAACCGACGTGCAAATAAATAATATCGAGAAAACAAACAAAAAGTCGACTACCGGCCCGAGGTAAGTTTACGTTTTAATAGGAAAAAAGGTCAAGAGTCGCGGGTACTGTAGATGCTCAAGTGGGACACTTAAACGGAGATTTTAGAATTATACCACTATTTCAAATTTAAACGCAACAATAAACGGTTTTATTCGAAAGACGATTCTAAGCGCGGCTAATGCGTTATTATTAATATTAATCACTATCGTAAATACCGTCGAAATATTACGCGTTTAAGTTTTACAGCGCGTTTTGAACTTTTAAATAATACGAAAATTGGATCGCTTTTAATTACGTTCCAAGACACTACTTGAAAACTAAAAACTGTGTCAAATAGGGTACCAACTAGGTACGATTCGTACAACGCGTGTCAAAAGTCATCCGAGTGCTTCTTCTACGCGAAAAATAATTCGCAGACAAAATGAGAAGCGGCCTTCACTCGGTGTCTGAAAAACAGTAACGTTTGAGAATTAATTTTTCGCCGCGTTTTCGATTATAGTTTTTAATCGTTTCTAATACATAAATATATTTAGCGTTTGTATACATAATACGTCATCTACCGGTACCTAAATAATGGTGTACCAAAATTTCAAGATATTCTCGTATAAAAATGTTATCTTTTTTTATTTTAGGCGCTTAAAAATACATATTTTATTTTTAATAATTTATATAATGTTAGCCGCTTCAAAAATAAGTTAAAATTACAACAACTTTGTACACTATATTGAACACTCGATTAAAATTCCGACGAGACTCCATCATTTTGTTAAACTGTAAATAATCTGTTCCAACTTTTGTCGAAAAATTATTCGTTTTTACGTAAAAACAAGCAACTACTCGAACGTGATATTCATTAATCCTAACGTATTAATATGACAAAGTACCGAAACACGGAAAATTTATATTAAACATATAACGCCGTTACTGGTAGACAATATACTTTCCCTATTTTCAAAAAATGAAGATGAATTATAGTTTTGTAATATTTCCGTAATTTATGTATACGCTGGATCATATATCAATACTATATATATATATACCCTTTTTTTTTTTGAAAAAAAACCCGATATTTATTTTTCTTTTACGTAAATAACAAAATCTATTCAGAATGTTAATGTACAACTCAAATAAATAATCATTTCGAACTACTAAATTTTAGGATGAAGAATTGCTATACGTGATTCGACAATCAGTACAAAAGGTTTCCATCCATGCCGAACATTTATCAGAGATTCCAAATTTCCACAAGACATCTTGACAGAGACTTAGGTTATGACGGGATTTATGAGGGTTAAGTGCACTTTTATAGAGCATCGA
The DNA here is from genome assembly GCA_025469175.1 of Geopemphigus sp. TES_GeoC_2020. Taxonomy (NCBI): domain Eukaryota; kingdom Metazoa; phylum Arthropoda; class Insecta; order Hemiptera; family Aphididae; genus Geopemphigus; species Geopemphigus sp. TES_GeoC_2020. The sequence continues at coordinate 48,249 of JAIPRN010001231.1, read as the reverse complement.
CATTCCCTCGGTTCAGCAAACCCAAAAATACTTTATATTCGTTCTAACAATCGAACTGAACTTGTAAACTAGTTTTCAAAAAAAATCGCCGACTACACACACTATCATATTAAACATCGACGTGTGTGTGTGTGTGTGTGTATATGTAGTAATATACACGTGGATATAAAAACTGTTTTACAAGTCTAAAGGTTTTACAAGTCAAACTGTTAAACATAAATAGTAAAAACGAATGTGTTGTATTTTATTAAAAAATGATAATGAGATTCGTTATATTGTATTGTTCTAAAACCAATTAATGCTTACACTATTATAACGTGTATATGTATATATATATACAACAAATACACTGATAAATCGTCAAGGGACCAAATTTCGTATTAATAATCGCAAATGTATTTACAAAATAAATCGCTTAGATTGTTAAGTAGGATTTTTAGGTAGATTCCCTGATATATAATATATAATTCTTATCTCGTAGTATTAATTAAATTTATTACACGAAATAGTTCGTTACTATTTTGAAATCGATATTTTTCGAAATCAATATCCGTTCGTTTGTATAATGCGTGCTGACAACGATGTATTCCGACTCGGTATAACGACGCACAATAACGTAAGCGTAAGACGTGCCCACTTCGTAACGTTCGTCCTCGTGAAACCGTGAAAGCGAATACTACATAATTTACCAGGGTTAAATTTTGAAAAATTAACGGTCTATTTTTCGAGTTGTAATTAACGAATCGTGTACAGTCACGAACAGATTGTGACAAAAGCTATTTTCCGTAACGAATTTTGAATCCGCTCGATAATCGTCTATGCATATAAATATATATATATATAATATGCCTGTGTACAACCTCATAACATCGTAAAAAGAAAAAAGTATTTGCAAGTTTATCCCGCGCATTTACATAGTATCAATAAATGCATAAGGGTATCAATATTCCAGCGTGCAATTTGACGTTAACCTGAAAAATACATTGAATTTTGAAATTGAATTTACATCCTAAGCGAGGGGAACAAATAACCGCGGCGTGAAAGTCGGCCTGTAAATTTTTGTACACAAATTCGTCGATTGACTCGTCAACGGCGTTCAATAATATTCAAAAATGTTACGGCCGTTAGTAATAATCTGGCGCGTGCGTTGTTTTAAAAATCCGCGATACACATCCGTTCGTATTGCTCGCAATTATTCAACCGTCGTAAAACGAAAACGTCGTTTAAACTTTGTAATAGTTGTGTACAATACCACGTTTGAGTTTATACGAACCATACTATATTGTCACCGATAAAATTATCAAAAAACGCCATCTATGTAGGTATTAAAGGGAATAGTTTTTTTTTTTTAAATCGAATCAAAGAAAATTAACTTTCGTTGGAAAAGGAATTAGGGAACCGAAATTAGCTAGTAGATAACCGGGTAAAGTTGACGCGTGTTTCTTTATTTCTACCGCGTCGTCGTGTACGCGGAATATTTTGTTCCCTGTAAATATTTCGAAGTACAAAAAATAAAATCTTCCCCTCAGATTTGCGTTCTACTAATATCAATTATTACGTTCACCTCCCAACACGGAAGATTGACTTCCGTGTTGGGAGGTGAACGTAAACTTCAAACATCCCGTACGTATTATCGCTTCGCGAGTTTTTATTTTACGGTTAACCGCAATATTTTATAATGTAACCGTAAAATCGCGGTGATATATCGTTCGCATATTCTTTAGATACTTGTAACCGACTAACGGGAGATACGTTGTGTAAAGTTTACGTAACGTACCTCGCGCGCGTAAGCTATTTTAAAAATTAAAAGAATTCGTCGCTTTACGTTACACATTGTTATACACGCGTTATTTATTTAATCACGAATACGGTCGAACAGCATTAATCGAACGCGAGAAACTCGAACGGTTACGTAATGATTTATAATAGATGTATTCTAATGGTATTCAATTAACACGGTTTACGGATAAAACCCTCGGTGACGGCTTACGACTTACAACATTTGCGTCGAAAACGTTTTCACAGTATCGATTTGAAAATTATTTATACGATTATTGCGCGAATTATGTTCGTCCAAAACGTAAACCGCGCCATTTCGGAATAAAATAAAAATGTTCGGAGCCCGCTAACTTCGTGACCATTTAATAGTTTAATAGTTTTTTAATGCGTCGTAAATATTGTTTTATGCCAAACTCTTGATTACATTCGGGAAACGACGTCGATTGTTAATAATGTAATTTCGTTAAAAACGAATGCATAAAAAACGGGCTATTACGTATACGAATATAAATCTGATCGTTTTTGCGCCCGTGTCCAAAATGTAATTTATTGGACATTTGTATTCGGTTATACTGTAGATCGAAATTGTAGTTAGTGATTTCATACGGGTAAATAACAGGTACCCGTTTGATAATATATTTTATACGAACGTATTTAACGAAAAGCGCGTGTCGTTTAATATAGTCGCGTACCAATAATACGATCGTTTTAAATGGTTTTATTCTTTGAAACTTTTCGCTTCGGAAAAACGAATTTTTCCCCCAAATAATTGTTATTATTACTCGTATTTGACGTTCCGCTATGATTAAGATATGGCCGATTTAGTGGAGCAAAAGGCGTACCTAATAATCTTTTAACGTAAATGTTTCGAATAACGTTAACGACGAATTGACGTCACCTACATCCGTAGCAGTCCCCGTCTCCGATGGTTTTATGCGACAATTGTAAAATGGAACGACAACTAACAGCGGCCACAATGTTCACAACTCGGAGCGCCGTCGAAACAATTCGTTTTATTCGGAAACTCTACAAAGATAAGGTATAAACTTGTACTACAATCTTGACTAACCAAACGTCGACACGGAACCTACGCCCGTGGCAAAATTCAAAACCGTATCTCAAAACTAGACACATAATACTCTTACGGCGGCGATAATTTTATTTATTTCGATAAATTTCGATTTCACGTTTTCGTGTACGCGACCGTTTAATTTCCGATTATCGTCGTTTTATCGATAATTAATTACGCGACTAAAACGAAAACTAAGAAACCGAATCTTTTAGGTGCCTCGAGGCGCTTCGTGCTCGTATCCGATATCGCGCTTATCAAGTCCAAAATTTCGGTTCGCCAATTTCGTTCACGTATTTTCGTTACGCAACTCATCGATCAAATTGTTTAATCGAGTATTACAATTAGCCTGTCGTATATATGTGCGCGTAGGCGTAAACTATTTGGCGGCGTTCGAAATTCGAAATAATATTATTATCGGTAAAGGAATGTTTTAGCGTGTATAAGCGAAAAACAAAATTAATTAAACGATTAATACAATAATGGATATTGCGATACCATTTATAAAATGAAAGCGTACCATTGTGCGTATTGTACATTTACACATTCATAGGACGATACTGAAATCCCTATTAGTTTTGCGCTTCGTTAAATTAATAAACGAAGTACTTAAAACAGGAAACTTGCATGGGGGATTAAATCGGATTATCGACTAGCGATAAATTATATACTGATTTTCGAAAATAAAATACGCGAACCAATTTTTAGCGCGATAATTATTATTTATACCGTCGCAATTAACGACAAATCGCGTTACATTGTAAACGCATTACATTGTGATTTGTGCCCCGAACATAAAACGTTCTATAAATATTACCTATATGTTTTGATACCGTTGCATTCCGTTGTTTTATACATGATAGGGATTTGCTTTCGCGTCAATTATAATTATACACAACGAACGTACTATTATTACACACACACATATATATATACTTCGCGAAACTGCGAAGAACGCGCGAAATGTAGACGATATTTATTCGTAGATATCAACTGGCAGTCGAAGAAAACGACCGACGCGTTAAAAGAAGACGCCGGTAACAATGATTATATTGACGGAAAAATATTTCTTTTCGACGACGACCAACGCGGTAAAATATTTATAATTAGATATTAATATATAAAATAAATATAATAATTACATGGACCAAAAATAATCCGTTTTACGTTTCGATAATTTTATTATTTTAAATATATATATATATATATTTGTTAATTACCCGGTTAGAGGATTAATACATTGATCAACTATTTACAATTGTCAACGTTAAACGAACGAATTTAAAACGTATTATTTGTATATTAAACGTAAGTTCCAAACAATATCTCTCTAAATTCCCGTTCCGTTTATTACCGGTTTTATTATTAATATATTTACGTATTCGTTTCTAGATAAGGGCATATATATCGTATACGTTTTCGTGTAGTATTATCAATTCGTACGATGTATAACATCGAAGTACATGGTTTTGTATGTTTTATACGTGTATGTTTCTATAAAAACCTAAACAATTGCACATGCAACCCAACCGATTATTTTCCGATTAAGCTAATTTACCTTTCGATCGTTACAAATTAACATAACGACCAAGCGTACGCCATAAATAATACCTATATATTTTTTTCTCCCACTAATCGACCAAAAAAACAGATATATATATATATATATATATATATATAATTATCGTATAATATCTTGTATAAAAAATCTCGAAACTATACGAATGGCCCGTTATTAAACGAAATTATGTAAACGTTTTGATTTTATAATAATTACCTATATAAATATACGCGTGTTTTGTAGAATTGCGTAACGTGTATACAATTAATTCAAATACTTAGGAATAACACGACATAATTTTGGTCAAAAAGTTATATATATATATATTTAAACAAAGTGTACGTCACTTCGTTATACAACAATATAGTATAAATATGCACGTGCCACTCGTTCATTCATAACGGGTTGAACGAATTCTATCGAATGGACGTATTTTATTTTCTCAGGAATTAGGTGACTACTGGCACCGTTCTTTTATATTTATCGTCTTGTAAAGACAAAAACAAAATTATACGCAATTATAGTTAAACCTAATATTAAATTATGTCGCGTACACGTATATATATATTACGATAGAAAATTATAATACGCAATCGCCGTTGTTATATTTTTTCCCAATTACTTTTTTTCACATTTCTGTTTGTTCGAATATATTTAGAATACGTATACGAAATTGAGCTTTATAATATTATAATTTATAACCGTACAACTTATGTAAACATATTTTTGAAAAAAATAGTTACGCGTATACGAATGAAATACTACGTGTCGTTTCGGAAAAAAAATCATACGGACCCATTGCGCATTTCCCGTTAGAATTATTACACTAACCTAGATATTAAATAATAATAAGTTTAAATTGAATTTACGAACGTACACGAACTTAATTTCTCCATTCGCAATAACGAGTTATGGCGAGCCCAATTAATTTTTACGAACGTTCGTATTTGCGTACGTCGATTTTATTATTTTGTTTTTACACGTCTCCTAGAATTTATATTACGATACTGCGAATAGCAACGTCTATCTGGTATATTTTACCAGGAACATTCGTTTTATATCTTCGTATACGTATAACTCCGATTGTGAGTTCTTAACTTAATTACTATTTACCGCTGGTTTAAATTATTTTTATCGAATTTATTATACCTATTAGCCGAATCCCCGAATCTATTAATTGCTCGAACAATATAATTGAAATTACTGTCGAGTGTTATTAGATGACCGAATGTATACGTAAATAGTGTGTGGCAGACGACCGTCCCAGTCCTTTCCAGTCATCACTAACCAGTCCTTGACCAGCTCTTCGACGATGGCGTTATTGTAATACGCGTTCTTCCACGGCAATAACAATATTTATTGCGATTTTTGTAATACACGGTATTCGGTTATATGTAAATAATTAGAATTGTACACGCGATTTCCAACGTTACTAAAATGTATTTCACATTGATAAAACACCCACGGCGAAATGTCACGGACCCGTTAAAATACTAAAGGCGTATCGAATACCTAATTTCTAGGCACGTGTACACTAATAGTGGATTTACAGGTTATTCTAAATATATCGAAATAGCTAGTATCTATTATAGTATAGCGATTTTAAAATACAAGGTAATGTCTAGCAAATTTAAATAGTTTCATTTCCCTGTACATTTTGAATTTACGTAATATTAATATGTATACAATTCAACCGTCAACAACTCGACGATTAGATTAAAAAAATTGTCGATTTATATCGTGTTAGTTTATACATTTCGTCTTTCTCCCTATATATATAAGCAAAAAAACGTTTTCTACGTGTATAATTTAGTGGATTATACTTATTTTAATAGCGTAACATTTTATAAATAATTTGACGATCATATTGACCTGTTGAAACTTAACATTTTATCAATAACCAATAATATTTTAAAGTAAATAATAACAATTTTCTGGAAATACAAAATTAAACCGCGATATTATAAGCCCAGTTTGAAAAAAAATCACAAATCACGCGATCCGACATATATCAATTCGTTTCGTTTGATTATAATATATATGTATATTTAAATTTTCTTCAAAACGTAAACTTTTTAACCGAATAATAAGATTAACAAATACAAACTCCGTGTAAAAAAACCCTGTTAAGTAAAACCGACAACAAATCCAAAATATATTAATGATATCGTTTAGGTAATAAATAAAATTCCTTACAAAAATTAATTTTAAAAACGAACGTATTAAATTATTTTAATTCGAGAAGTTTAAATAAAATAAATAATATAACTTCGCTTAACGGCTACTTTAGTATTATAATATGATAAAATACTATAATGACGTTACAGTAATTTACTTATCATAATATTACACGAATAAAGAACGTCGTATTCTTTTACTTACTTGACTATGTGCGGCATAATTAACTTTTTGTTTTAATAAACTTTCGATATAATTCGAATTTATGTTTGTTTATAATTTTATTTTTGTAATCTTTCTTTTTGAACGGAACAATAATATCATTTTATCCGTTTGGACAAAGAAAAAACGGTTTATGATTTCCTTGGTATCATAAAGAAAATAATCCGTTATATCAATACAAATTACTTTTATTAAATTTTTCTTTACGACGAATCCGGTAAGTTCTCTTTATGTAATTATTATCTTTGAACACTTTATATAACTTTATTGACCACTGTCCATTGTTTTACACATAAAATAACAACCATCTCACCCTATAAAAATGTAAAGTGATTTATCGATTATATTTTCGTAAATCATTACGCGACTTATTACTACTTACGTGCGTAATTTATTTTATCCTATTTTTACGTATGAAATAATTTTGAATCCATTATCGATTTCGCGTTTATCGAACGTTAATTTAAACTGACACGTTAGAAAGAATAACGACGACATTTTTTATACTCTACTCGTATATATACATATATACCATATTTTTAGCCGAATGATTAAAACGATTAAACGAAAAAATCGAAACATAACATTATTCAAATATTACGAATTTCATTCGCACAATGAAAATCCCTAATTTATTAGGCTTCGCCGTATAAAAAATATTTATATATTAATTTTTAATTTAAATTTTTAATTAAGCGTGTTTATTAGAAAAACGTATATTTATAATGTATTTATGTAGGTATTGTTGGAGACTGATATTTCTAAACATTTTTTAAAGCGCAAAAGACGACAGTTTTTCAACGAAAAAAGTGAAAAAATATTCGACGAAGTATTATGACATACCCTATACAAGGTGATTTCTTTTTTGTCACGAGTTGGCGATTTTCACCGAAATTTCGAACAAATTTTATTTCGGTACTTTTGTTCGCGAAATTTAGTTTAATTAAAAATCACTCGAGGATTATTTATAATCGTTTTCAAGATTATACTCCTATAAACGTAAACTTCCGAGTTTCAAATAGCAACCATCTTAAAGATAAATAAACGAAAACGTTTTTTTTTTGTCATTTTTTAATCGCGATATTCGACCTACGAATAAATAATTAAAAATTGATCATAGGAGTCACTTTCGCGTAGCTAAATTGGAAGCGGCGAAACCCGTACCTTCGTTCTAATAATACATTTCAGGAATATTCGATAATTGTATACGTGGAAAGGACGTTTAACTACCGGTTTTCAAAATATCTTATAGTTCGGAATATGTAAACGATATCGCGGCCACCGCTTACATAATTGGACGGTATTAATTGGAGCGATTAGGTTTATCGTTATTGGGATACGTTTATTTCCCTCCCTATTATATTCTATTTTCTCGCTAGCCTCGACGGCCCACTTTTGCCGACTTGGACGAAAAATCCCTCTCTATTTATATATATATATCGTGGACTGCACTGCAGCAACGGCAGTGTGTGTAATTCTCATTTACGCGTCGTCGCGGCACACACACACACACGCGCGCACGAAGATTGCTGTGCTCGAAGAACAAACGTAGTGAGAAAGTGTGTATACCTATATTATATATTTCGCGCGTGTGTGAAAGTATACGAACGTAGAAGCGGTCATGTATAAGAACCCTTGTCAGACTAGATTTACCGCGCACGCACGGGGGATGATACTGCGGCTATACTAGTCTCGGCTCGGTCACGTCCCCTCCGCGTCACCGTTCCCGCCGAGTGCGCGCATTAAGTCTAATAACGCCAGTTACGCAACCCATTTGAACGTCATCATCCCCGCATTAACATTATTCAAATTCGATCCCACGGTAAAGGTATACTACCCACATATTGTATAATCCAATACGTACAGTAGGTATACGACGACGAGTAAATGAGACGCCGCGGCCCCGAAAAATCGCCGATCTCGACGAAAAACCTTTTGAAAACTGTTTTCGTCGTTATATATATATATATATAGATCCGTGATAGCCTTTTCGTCGGTCGTACGATTCTCTTTGGCGCGGCGTTTTCGCTTTTTCAATTAATACGCGTACGTGTATTATCTAATATACGTAGCGACCGAATGTTACGCGTATAATAGTAGTAGTAGTACGATACGGCTAAGACGTTTCCTTGCGCGTAATAAAACGCTCTCGATTTCCCGGGCAAACAGATTACAAAACGTTATACCGACGGTCGTTCGTCATTCTGACCAAAATGAGAAACGAACTTTATCGTTTAAAAAAAAAAAAAATGGTAATTCCGGCCGAACGGATTCCGTCTAAACCGATTATTATAACGCGATTAATTAACGCGAAACGTCCGCCAAATAGATACCGTACGATTTACGCGAACTATTTACAAACCCTATTGTCAATCTATCGTTAACTGCACGGCAAATTTCGTCCGACTTGAATTAATTACCGTCGTTATAACGTATTTGTCGGAATTTATAGTTGGATTACGTTTTTACATCGTAATACTTCGGCTTAAGGACCGCAATATCGCGCCGTGAATATAATTTAAATTATTCGCGTAATTCATTCCGGGTCGACTTTTTCGACAAACGTATTATTAAACGTAATTATTTCGATACGTTCGCCAACGTTTTTAGTTCGATATATATATATTTCGGCTTCTCGATATAACCCTTTTTACGTAATGTAATAATAATCGTCTACGATTTACGACGTGCACACGCGAGTGTCGAAAAACTAATTATCGAATGACAAGGCTGGCTACAACGCGGCGAATTACGTGTGTCGTTATAAGTACGCGTGTCTAATAAAAAAAAACAAAAGCGATTTCGTTGTCGTCGTATTTTCTAATTTCATCGGCAATACGTCGCACGCACTTCGCCCCGTGTAACAATTAAACGCGCTTACGAATTACCGTACGATGTTCGGTTTAATGTAATTCTCGTAATTTAACGACGACCTTAGTAACGTTTGATTACACAAACTATCTTACCTTACCTTTTATCGCGATATTGTAAGCATCCGCGTCCTTATCGTGAAATGTATTTGATTAAAACGATAAGTGTATTCGCCGAGCGCAAGTCTGTTCGCGAATCCCGGCGATTATAGCGTTTATGCACGGCGCGAGTGTTCTCGGGTAAAATACTTGTTAAGCGTTTAGGTGTGTACACCAACGCGCCATGTTTGTCGAGTAATTATTAAAGTAATTTACGTTTTATCGTAAACACGAATAATTACGCGACCAACAAATATACATCCGTGGCGTTCGTTTTGTAAAATAGTGTTTGCGTATCTAGCTGTGTACTATTTCGTTTTCGTATATGGCGATTTAGTGAAATACAATATAACATTTACATAGCCGCGATTGCCTCGCGGCGGTCTTTTATAGCCCGATACAAATGAAACGTATAATTCGTTACGGGAATGTATATTATAATCGTCCCGAATAGTCTTGTATCATTCGGCGCGTCCCGATTAATATAGCCGCTATCGCGTACTGTTTACGCGCGGTTTCTATTTACGAAACAAACGGCCGTCGAAACACGAAACGGAAAAAAATACGCTGTCAAAATCGTCGTCGCGTCAAAACGACGCGGCGTTTACGGCGAAATCGGAACAATCCAACGATGGACGGGGGGCGGGGGTGTAAATCGTAAGTATGGTAAATAACGTACGGTAGTAACGCGATTTTTTCGTCGATACTTTTGATTACTCCGCCGCACGCGCCGACGCGTGCGATATAATCGAGTCGTTCGTACGTATAATACGTCCTACGAACCGAGAGTATTTTATTATTTAAAGCGCCTATCGCGAATTCGCGATATAATTCGAGCGCACACTCCGCACCGGCCACGATGGGTTTACGTATTAGTCATTTTACGGAGAATAATTGGACGACGTACGTACGTGATACGGGCGAGAATTTTGAGAAAAACGACGCGAACGAAATCGCGTGCCGTCGCAAATAAATAACCACGAATATATATATATATATATATATATATATATATATACGTATAAATTAACGGCCGAAACGCGAATAGACCCGAAAATAAATTATCGTTTTCGAGTTCCCGAAATAAGCGCGGGCATTGTACATAATATAACGCGAAAATCAGATCGCGATACGACCGAGTAATATGAACTCGACATTCTCGTTAATAAACGATACACACGATTCCACCAAATCGTTTGTGAAACTTACGTACGACCAATATACTACGCGACCATTCGCTCGGGTCAAATAATCGATCGTTCGCTGGCCAATGGCGATCGATTTCGGTTATATTTTGCGCCGCGTGTCGTACACCGGTGACCGGCCGCTGACGACGACGACGACGCGTCACGGAAACTTCGGTGTTTTATAGCGGCGAGAAAACGTCATTCCTTTTCCGACGGACGTCGTCGTACGTAACGAATCGCCGTCGCTTACGCAACGACGAGCGATTAATTGGCGAAAAGTTACCCTTATGGCCGTCGAACGATTTTGCGTACCGGTGGAACGGCGTTTCCGTACTCGCGTGTGACGGAAAATTAACGCGGTTCCATGCGTTCGTACTAACGACGTTTCAATTTGTTTACAGATATATATATATATATATATATATAACAGATTATTGTTACTAACGATTATTATTAAAACGAACGTCGTACGAAACGGCGTTTTTCGTCAACACTTTTGTACAACGCGCGATTTGTCGGTTAATTATTGACGCACTGCCGTTCCATTATATACGTACGTACGCGTGTATTCGATACGTTTCACTATACGCTTTTCGTATAAACACGGTCATGCGTAACGTTCGCCAATCCGTAGTTAGAACTTTGACACGTTTTTCGATTTCCCTTCCCGTAATTAATAACGACCCAAAATGATTACGAAAAAAATCGCCGACATTTTTTTTATTCGTTTAGGGACGCCGACGGCCCGTAATAAACAATTTCGTTTATATCCAAGGGGTCGTCCTGAGTGCGGCGGAGCGGTATCGTTCCGCGTATAATGTACGTGTTCCACAAATTTGGCAAAGTCGGTGTAAGCAATTTTAATCTATTGACTCGTTAACCGATCCAAGAAAATCGCGATATATATATATATATATTATACGCAGTCAAGCGGAATGCTCGATGACGGGAAGGAGGTTATGTTCTTCCTACGGACAAAATCCCGGACACGGTCGCAACAATTTATCACGAACCATATTAGATACGCCGTTAACGGGCATACAAATATCGTGATATCTCGTACACTCTCGCGACACTTTACCCAAAGGAAAACAACATATCGCTCCTCCGCGACGCGCTAGGAAAGTAGAAAATAACGGTACGAATGAACGCCGTCCGCGAGAAAAAACGGCGCTTTAAACGGTCGTTCGGTTTTTTTAATTCGGTAACGAATTTACAAATTATTACAAACACACATACGTGCCGAGTTATTTAATTAGACGTTAAACGCGTCCGATAAAATTATCGTTTCACGTTCGGACCGTTTTAAATAGGAGAAGTAACATAATTATTACTAGACGCCCGCCTTTACAGCTTTACGATCGCGTTATGTTCGATAATTGTCGTTAAAAAACAATATTAGTAATTACGTAGCACATACTAGAAATATAAAAAAGAAACGCCCGGCTTATTTAAAAAAAAACACGTAAAATCGAAACGAAAAGAAATAACGAAACACGACGACGACCGTACGAAAACGTATATTAAAAGTCGCGTACTGTACGCGTTTATTTATGTATTCGTATATCGTACATTTATACCGGCTGAAGGTTGAACAAATGTACGTCCGATAAAAAAATCGACGCACGTTCGCTCTCCGGTCCGCGCGTTTATTACGCAGGCGTATTTTCTCTTATTACTCGGCCCGATTAAATAGTGAAAAATCTACCGACGATTCTAGGGTAGCCGCTACCGTGACGCACGTTGAATCATTACACGAAACGACGGTAGTCTCCGTACGACCAATTGCTGCTAGATGGAACACGCAATTATTTCGCCATTTCCCTCTCGTATATACACGTACGGATTTTTCTCTGTTTAAACGAACCCATCCGTCAATTTGTTCGTTTCGTCTTCGTTAAACGCGCGCGCGACGAGAACCACGGTACGAATGAAATATACAGAGCCGGTTACCTATTCCGTATCGTTCAATAATTTATTCGTCGTTTTCGTATATTCTTCTATCGTTAAATCGTCCGTGGCCAGCGATTATTCAACGTTGTTTCTTCTTCCAACGGTAATTGCTTTAAAATGTCGAAAAACCTTTTTGCCGACGCTCGAGCGCACGAAACGCGACGATCACGTCTGACCGTTTCTTCGGAACACCGCGTCTCGTTTGGTAGACGTGACGGAGGTTGCGAGTTATTCGGGAGTCAAACGTACGCAAACGCCCGTAATTCCGAACACTACACTCGTTTATATATTCGAGGTGTGCGCGGTATAGTCGGTATATACCGTAAAACAATATATTTTCGTTACGTACGGGTGTGTGACCGAAGCAATCAACGTCGTCCAGATATTATATTTTGCCGAATCGACGGTACGACCGTTTTTTTAGTAACGGGGCGATATTATTCGCGCCTAAATACGTGTCACCCGTACATGTTCCAAACCAGTCCTTACGCGACGTACTTGCCATCCCTTTTGTATAAGACGTGGCAAAGTCCTTCTACGAACGATTCCGCTCGAATTTACGAGTCCCTCAATAAAAAGTCTCGCGTCCTCGAACATTCTTGATAATACCCAAAAACGACTGTCCCCACTGCGGCGGGACCTACTTACCTAATATTTTCATAACCGAAATTGTAAACGTGCCTTCGGTGGAACGTTTCTTTATTCCTAAACACGAAATATTTCGTCACGTGCTGTCCAAGTACGTAGCGGATTTTGGAAACGAACGTTTAAAGTTGAACAACGAAAATCCGTGTGACGCCGCCTCGTCTGATCGACGATGGTCACCTCCACTACGGGGCGTCGATTATTCAAAAACGGGCCGATGTTTCGAATTAACCGGCGCCGAACCAACAAGCGACCCGCGTGCGAAATTCCGTGCGCGTTTGCGAAACTTTCATCTACCGATAAATGGGCGAATACGATACGTTCGAAAATGGGGGCCGTTCGTAATTTTCCAGTTTTTTTTTTTACGGCGCGCGAAAATATTTTTTGCCCCGTCCGTCCGCGCGGTGATATGGTACGATATTATCGCGAATTTCGGCGTGCATACTCGAACGTTCGTTAACCGTTAACGTTCGACGGTACTTTCGCGTCAATCATTTTCGCCACCTACGTGCGTGCAACGACGGCGGTTGAAAGCGAACGTTCAACTGTTCGTATCTGATCAAATTTTGACCCATTTGCGCACGTTATATTCGGGTTCGTACCGCGTGAATGATACCGGTTAAATAAACGTTGTCCGCGCTTTAACCAGACGTCGACGGCTTACGAATATACGCCGGTAAACGCTCGTCGGTTATAATAACTGGCGAATAATTTCGCGTCCGATGTTTTTTTTTTTTTTACTCCGTCTTATATTCGTTTGTTTTTTGTAATCGTCGAGTTACATTTCACCGTGAAAACTAAATCTCCGAAACAATAATCGAGCCGCGGATGGCGCGCGAGCTAAAACACTCGAACGGCCGTTACGTTCTTGGTAGTAATTTTTTTGGAAAGCCGAACCTCACGCGCCCAAAATGAGTTACGACGGCAAAACGATTTTTCGATGTCCGGTTGAAATATATGTCCGAGCTTGTGGCGAATTTCTAGACATTAAATACAAAACAAGTGTACATCCAAAAGAGATATATTTATAATTTTATCGATGTTTACGAATATTTTTCATAATTCTTCCCTACTCTCGAGAAAAAAAAACTTCAAATAAAGTATCAACTATATAAAATTCACTATTTATATATACGCGTATAAAATCAACAAAATACACCCACAAAATAAAATTGGACAAAACATATTTAAATAAAATACACGTTTATCTTTTACCCGGAATCTAAAGTGTTAAAAATGAACAAATAAGTGCTGACAAAACATATTCAGCGTAACTAATACGACCAGTAAAACTGAACGTATATAAAAGCTCAAATTTTATTCTTGACAATTATCGAAAAACTATACAATCATACAACAAATTAAAAAATTAATGAGAATAATTACGGAATACGGCGATACTTTTCTAGTACTTTTAGCCAATGGTAAGTACAAATTATTATACTAATTTATTTCGTTTCTAACCATACACAAAGTATTTGACTTTTAAAATAATCGTTATCTATGTATACGGCTAAACAACGTTACATAATTTTTAAACTAAATACCAAATATTAAAGACACAAAGTCAGAAGATAATAATAAGTTATGAAAATATTACAAAAAATGATTGATAGAAGAGCAATTTATTCGAACGATAGTCCTCTGTTAGGTTATGTGAACCAATGTGGTATAATTAAAAATAATTATCCTCGCTAGTGTTTTCCCTACAACTATGTTAGTTGGCAGTCAATCGCTGTATTTAATATTTGGTTAACAAAACATTTAACATTCATAAATACGTTACATAATGTGTTCGAACTTATTTTCTTAATTTTAAAAGCTACACGAATATGTCGACATTTTTTAAATATAATTTTTCAAAACGTACGTATTTTTATTTTAAACTATGATAAATAACATTTGGAAAATTCCTCAAATAAATTTGAACTTTTAATAAAAGTATTTCTTTAAAGCGATTTGACATTTATCGCTTTTGAATGTATTATAAACATTACTTACCACTTGTTAGTATAATCATTGGTAAATAGTAACTAAGATAATTAATACGTGTATACATTTAAACGTCAAATAAAACGATTTTCACAAAATAAATTAAGATCACAGTAAATTATAAAAAACAACCCATAGACATTAAGAAACATTAGAGTTTAGTTGCGGGTATTTCATATACAATTAATTATAATTAAATAATTGATTAATAACGTTTTCGGCGAGATATTTAATGTTTAAACACGCGAGACTAGACAAAATATGACTAGAATATATAAGTCTAAAAGTGTCGTTTTAAATAGTATTACATTCCAAATTGTGCATTATTAGCTTGACTGGTATTGGGCAAAAAATTATTTTCAGCGGCTAAAAGTGCAGTTAAAGTGGAATGTGTGGTGGCCAATCCCGAATTATTGTTGGGTGACGAATGTGGAATTTCATTATGCTGTGGTAATCGTTCGCCATATTCAAGCATGTTTAAAGCTTCTGCAAGTGTGGTTGACGTCCCTAATCATAAAATTAGTCCATTATGTTTCTATTTCTATTACTAATTAAATAAGCGCATTTTATAAAACATTCTATTTTTAGGTTAGGTTAATACCAAATGATTGGGTGGAATAACCATTGGTTAGCTAGGATCTTAATCACCAGCACCAGATGGAAGGCGGTAAACATCATAGATAATAAATGTTTATAAAAGGGGTTCATGCCCCTTCATTATATTTCATGTTTATTGTAAGGTGTGGTATGGTAGAAGGCATCGTCTCCACCACACCATTCAGTGACGATTGTTTATTGAATGTTTTTTCATGCTTTTTCGTACAATAAATGGTAGCATGCTCGCTGACTGAAACAACACTATTAAGATTTTCCAACCAACGAGTGCATAATGCCAGATGATGAACGAAAAAATGATAGGTTAAGTTATATTTGGTAAATAAACATACTATAAAACTAGTTTTAATTCGATAGTATTATGTTTCAAATACAATTATATAATATTACAGGTGTGGGCACATCACATTTTGGAAAATTGTATGAAAAATATTGTCCAATCATTTACGAAAAATAAAAGATTCAAATTAAATAAGCTATTAATTATTAAATGAAGATAATTAAAAAAATCAATTTGATGTATTATAAGTTACCTTATAAAAAGCACATAATTTATGATTTTATATTTTAACGAAGCAATAAATAATTGCTAATAATAAATTAAACTTGTTAAGTTTAGATAGCGTTTAGAATAGAAGTATCATACTAAAAATATATTATACTAAGAACATTTTTTTATTCCCAAAAAATCAATCATTGTTAAATAATCATAACAATTACCTGAAATTATTATACTACTTGATTCTGAATGAGCTGCTGATTGAGTAATTGAAGAGTTGGGATTTTCATTTAGAGTTATACCACACGCCTAAAACATAATTACTGTATACAAAACAAGTTAATATAATAAAAAAGATTTATATATTTTCGTACTGCCTGCTCTTCTATTTCACCATTTTCTGTGATAATAATTTGTTGCGGTGATTGCATATCAGGAGGTTTATTGAGAATCATTGTCGATCGTACCTTGTTTAATATGAACTCTGGCAATTCAAAACCTTTGAGATCATGAGGATTATTTCTGAAAATTATTATGGATAGTAAAATATTTAATTAAAAAAGTTAATATCTAAAACAATTGATTATAACATAAAATTACAAAGATAGTTATAGAATATAATGAACAAAATGTTTTTTAGAATCGAAATAAATTGCAAATTTTTAAGCGAATTATTATATAATGATTAAATTGTTTATTTTAGCTTCAGTTAATACATAGCATATATATTTAATCATGAACAAAATTATTTATTTATTTATACTATATTTGTAATAAATTAAACTTAAAATTGTGCAGAAATTAGTTGATTTTTATAGAGAATTGCAACAATAAATTAAGAATATTTTATTTCGCATATTACTTGAGTAATATTAATATAACAAACAAATTAATATTTTAACAACTTTGTCCTGATTTGACTAAGTAAAAAATGTAATTATTACTTGTAATTCACGCTACTCAATATTAATTGAACATCGTCCAATAACAATATTGAAGTTGAATTTGCTGGTGAAGGCGGTGGTAATACAAACATTTTCTGCTTCATTAACCATTCACGATCTTCTAGGTCGATGGTATATTGAAACAATTCTGGATGTTTATTATACGCACGTCCTCCTCTCTGTAAAATCAATATTAAATATGTAAATCCATCAGAATAATACGAATTTTGTATAAAAAAAATACTTTATTAGCTTTAGTGGCCAGCACAAACAATGTTTGAGAATGAATTTTCGACGGATCCCAAGCGGACTGAAATTTCTGAAATTTTACCAACTGAGTCTGTGTAGATGTTTGCTCAACAGTGGGGGATAAGTTATTTTCAGCTTCTTGAACTGGTGGCTCTTTGCGTTTAAGCAAAGATCTGTTCTGCAGAAACAAAAATTATTGCATATTAGTCATTTATTGGCCATTGCTATTCATTCAATATACCAATTCGAATTTTTTTATAATACCTTGGAATGTTGTTTTGCAAATCGTGATTCAATTAGCATATCTGTAGTTTGCGCTGTGTTGAATGGTGAATTGCTGCCTGACAATGGAGGATTTGAGTACATCAATTTTGCCTCATCTAACATGGTTCGACATACTTCTCTCACGTGATCTTCAGTTATACAATTTGAACCCAAATTATTTTTGACGTTATCAATGGCCAAGCCGAAATATGTCTGAAAAACTTGGTTTTGTTAATCTACGACGATAAATGTAATAATATCTATTAAAACAATCGGTACCTACTCACCGTTAAATATTTTTTAACAACGTTATCAATATCTTTATTAATGGAATTTTGTAAATTTTGCCGCAACAAATCCAAGGATTTGGCGGCATTTACCAAGTTTTTCGCCCGCATTTTCGCCGCTTTTGTAGTTGCTTTGTCATTACCGTTAGCTACGTCGATAATATTGGCGAGGGTAGCTTGACGCATATTGAACGTGTTCTTCTACGATTCCGAAAAAACAAAAACAAAATGTATACGACGCGAACCGCGGTGGGTGTGATTCGATCGAATCATTCTCGCCATACCCATGGGACGAAATTGTCGCTAGTAATCACTTCCAAGTCAAAAACCGGAGCCTGTCGGACGAGCGGTACGGGTTTGGATGCCCTGTGAAATGTGCTAGGCTGTTGTGTCATCATTTGTTGTATTTGCTGATCATCGTTAACGTGTTTTAGCGGGACCTTGTGAACAACCATATTAACGTGCGTCGGACACGGGATACCACTAAAACCGGACGAACGCGAACAAATTTGACGAGATCATTGATCCGGTGGCGGAGTATCCCGTATACGCGACGTATTTTTGTGATAACGAATTCGGGCGGGGTGGGGAAATTATATCAATTAATTGTTATCGGCAATTTTAGCCCGCGCGTATGTATGGCGGGCGGGAACACAGTCGGCGGAACGCCGCGCACGCGCAAAACGTGTCGAAAACATAACCGCGATAAGACAGCGCGTGGAGGTGCGGACGAGTATATTTGGTTCCGCCGTAAACAAACGGCCCGACGTGAATCGTTAGCGCTATACGGCTGTATTCGGCTAAAACACGGCGGCGTCTCGTCTCGTTTGGCGCTCCGCCGAATTTCCCTTTGGCACCTCTGGTAGTTGTGTTCGAACAATAAGCGTGCCTAATGGACGGTCCACTTGAGACAGTCAGGGACGAGGATTTCGTCGAGTATTTCCTGTTCGTTCGTTCGGACGACAGTCGCGACAATGCCGAACAATTGACGGAACGTGTGGACCGCTTGAAACAGAAAGCGTTGAAGTTGGTAGATCGTCTGGCTGATCAGTACATATGGCACAAAGATCGGTTCAATCTAATTTCGCGTTTTCGGCCGTCAGCAGAACTGCGACAGTCATTTCCTACCGGCACTTCGGACGGTAATGCACCTTACCGTTATTATTATTGTTGTTGCCATCGAGTTATGAACGGTGAATTATAAAATTCCGATCGCGTTCTGTTTTGTATATTTTCTAGAAGTGTTACCGACTCATTTGTATGGAGTAACCCACTATGGAGACAATATCGAAGATGAATGGTTCATTGTTTATTTATTGAAAGAAATCACCAAAGAGTGTCCAGAACTTGTCGCTCGGTACATGCGCTTAAAATCTTTAAAAACAATAGTGAACTGAAAACCTCGTCCACCATTCATTTTACGTTTTGTATAATATTTTATATTATTTCACAAATAATAATAAATTTGCCCACTTTTGTTGAGTTCCATATGCTATCAATAATTTTATTCAATATCGTTTGAAAAAAAGCGTAAACAAAAAAAAATATTGTTTTTTTTTGTTAATATTTTTTTTTTGCAATTCAATTTAGTGTTATAGATTCTGATGGGGAATTTCTACTAATAGAAGCTGCTGAATGTTTGCCTAATTGGGCTGATCCTAGTAATTGTGATCAAAGGGTAATTATTTCAATTTCATAATTTGTGGTAAATTTATGCACTGTTGAACTCTTATGTTTAAAGGTTTATATAAGTGACGGTGATGTACATATTATTCCATTGACTAGTGCAAATAATAAAAAATCAATTACTGTTTCACAAGCATTGGAACAAATCACTAAGTATCCCATTGCTACTGTAGCCAGTCAAGATGTCAATGCTGCTATATCATCACGCGTACATGGGTAAGAAACTAAACAATTTCAAATCCAATGGAATATGTCTTGAATAAATTTTAAATATTCTTTTATAGGTATCCAGAAAAAATTAAAGAGAATCTTCATAACTGTCACGCTTATTTACCAGTTGATATAGCGTACTTACTAAAACAACAACCTAGTTTGATAGCGCCGGCTGTCTTGGCATTTTGTCATAGAGATTCACTGGATGTTCGAGCTTGTCGTATAATGAAGTAATTTGTTTTGTTTTGAATATCTGAGTAGTGATTATTTATGTTTCAATTTTCAGGAATTTTCCTCCTAATAAAGAAAGAGTAATGTGTACAGTGACTATGACCAAATGTTTATATGCAATGCTTGTCCAACAAAAATACAACCCTGAAAAAAGGACTGGTTGGAATTTAGTTGAAACATCTCACCCTCAATACAAAGCACAGATTACAGGAATAAAAATAGTATGTTAGCGTGTTTTATTCTAAAACAAAATAAAATAATTTTAGGGTCTCTGTCATTTAGAAATAATTTTTAATATTATAATTTCAAAACAAACAAAATATTAATACATTTTTGGTTTGAACTAAATACGCAAAATTTTATTTAATAATATATAAACAAATTGTAACAGTAATTACAGTCGTTATTGTATCTAGATTTTTAGTCTAAACATTATATAGATTGCTATCTAGTATTCATTTTTTATTATATAATGATTATTTAAATTGAATAATTTGTTCACAAGGAACCAATTTCTATTCTTATAAATATGAGGAATAAACGAATGACTAATTGTACGTTTCGTTTAAAAATTATATAAGTTTGTTTGTTAAATAGTATATATATATATATATGTTAATATTTTGTTAAGACTTGCGGATTTGAAATATTAGTGAGTCAAGTGAAATCAACTACTAAGGACACATCTATAGATTTGACTTATGACAAACACTGGCATCAGTACAAATCTTCATTAACCGATAAAGGGTATTTTAAGGTATGAAATATTTTAAAAATATTTAACCAAAAATTCTAGATATAAATCTAAATTCAGTTTTTTTGCTTATTTCCATGTTGTTACATCTATAGAAACCTTTAATATTGGGATAAATTTGTAGTAGATTTACAAACCTATTACAAAATTAAATAACTTAAAAATTGTTAAAAAACTTAATTATCACAACAATTACTTTATTATTTAATAATAATTTAGTTTGAAGTAAACAGTTAATAATTTTTTTACGTTATATTTTAAATTTGATTAATGTTACACGACAATTATTCATATAGTTTTACGTATTATTTTACAGAATTTATATGAAGGTTCGAATGGATATAAATTATTAGAAGACCAAGCTAAAGAGTATTATCTCTTAAATGTAGACGAATATTTGTCAGCACCTTCGATTAATCAAAGAATAAAAAGTATATTGGATGGTATTACCGAAGACGAACTATTACAACAAAAAAATGATATTACTGAGCTTGAACCAGCTGACGATGAAAAGTGGTTAGATGTGTCACCGTCTGATTTAGATCGCATTCTGGAACAAAAGTTCGGACTAAAAAATGTTGAACAATCTTCAGCATCGAATGTTGCTTCGAAATTTACTGACAAAATTAGAAGTTTCCTGAATCAAGCATCTGATATTAATGGAGCTGATTTTTCGAAAGATCATTTAAGGCGAGTATATTTGGTATAAGTAACGTACATTCTGCTAAATGTTTGATAAAAAGATTAAATATATTTATTTGTGTATATGATATTGATGTATAAAATATTAAATAGTGATGATTCTTCTGATTTTGATGACGAAGAAAAACATAGTAATAAAAAGCTTTCAAACATGTTAGCTTGTGGTCCAGATGTAATGTGTCCTACAAATGATGATAAAGATGCAGTAGCTATTAGATATCAGAAAAAGAAGAGTAATAATAAAAATATCGTGAATTTTGAACAAGAAAAATATGAAGCTGCACTCCGAAATATTTTAGGTAAATTATAATTAATTCATGTATAATTGCAATTTTCGCTAATTTTATTATTTTCAGATTTTAAATTACCAGAAGATAATTGGGACGAGTCAAGCAGTTCTGACATGGACTCATATGGTAGCGATTGTGACGATTTAACGTCTGGTAATAAATTAGTTTTATTATAAAAATGTTTTAATGATCGTACGTAATATATAATAAGAATTTATAAAATTATACGTTTAAACCGGTTAAGTTTTACAATTTTTTTTTATGTGACTAAATTGTGAGTGTAGACTCCAATTTATAAATTGACAACATAGTTGCTATAATTTACAGTTTTAGATTATTTTTAATAGAATATTTAAAACGATGTTAAGTACTTAAACTTAATGTTCAATTAAACGCATTATAATAACGTATTTTAATGTTATTTATTAATAGGAAGTCAAATGGGTCCTAGCATTTCTAATTATATGACTCAGATGGATAAAGAGCTGGCATCTACGTCTTTAGGAAGTAGTTTCGTTAAAAAATCTACAAGTCACAAAGATAACCCTGAAGTATATAGTTAATTATTATTATTGCATATATTATGTCTATTAATGTACATTTTTGTTTGTTTTAAGAAACCATTAAGGTTAAATCCTTTGGTCGAGTGTGAAGACAGTGAAGATGATTTCTCAGATGTGGAAGATTTTAAATCTGTCGATATTAACGTGAATGCTTTTCAACACATTCTAAAGTCATATCAAGAACAACATGGCTTACCAGGACCCGCTGGAAACCTTTTGGGTCCTGCTGGTTTGAACTTGGGTCAAAAACCTTCCAAATAGCGCTAGGTATTCAATTAAAAAATGTGAATCAGTTTCTAAGTTTTTTATTTATCTTTCTATTTGCTATATCATATTTAAAACATATTTCGTATGTTTAATTTAAAACATTATACAAGCGTCTTTGGATGTTGCATAATAATTATATTATAATATTTGTGATAATGATCTACTCTACTTTTCATTCATCTCAATATAGTTGTACAGATAAATATAATTTTAAACTATGCTTAAAGTATTTATTAAAATAACTTTTTAAACAATTCTACTTGATTTGCTCAATGTACATCAAAATCATTAAATAAAGAAAAAAGGATATATATATATATATATATTTATATATGGTAATTATGAATCATATTTTTCACCTTAAATCATCTAGTCTTATTGAAATTATTTGATTATGGTATTTGAACGCTTAAATAAGATTAGTATTTGGTATATACTTGGAACAAAAGTGTTTCCATATTTTTAAATAATTTGTGAACGTAAATATGTACGTTAATGGTTTAGTTAAAAATTGAATAGATTTAATGTTTGATATACCGAAAATAATTATAAGTGATTTTGTAAAAATGTATGAAATTATCTCTAGGAAAAACGAACTTATTTAAAAAATGTTTTGCGTAAAAGTATCGGAATTTAGTACGAGTATTAAAATACTTAACAAGACATTAATCGATTACGTGTAGTTCAAATATTGTTTTTTTCGAAACAACATAGGCCATTTGATTGTTGGTCGATTCATTATTGGTTGAAGAGGAAACCCTCTTGATGTTTGACAATACGCCCACCAAAATTTCATGTACACAGTATGTTCCTTTGTAGTAATATTGTTGTACCGTTTGAACTGTGTGCGTTAATCTGCGGCCGTCGTCGTGTCAATTATTTAGGCGTCGGTAGAATTTTAAAAAAGGAAAAAAAACCGTGAGCGGGGGTGGGGTACGTTCGCACACAAAATACGAAACGTACTCGGCGCACAGCCCGTACATTATATTACGTTACTATAATAACGCGCGCGACCGATACAAAAACGGCGTTTGCGCGTGCATCGGTGGGAGTAAAAAAATAATAACGGTCAAAGGTCACCACCCGTGTGTGTATACACAACGAAACAAACAAACCGATTCGATAGACGTAATTAAATCGGCTAAAAAGAAAACTGATAATGTCCGAGAATTCGTCCAATAAGTTTAGTAGTAGGGCGTACAATCTTCGTGATGCGTCCGTAAAGACAATATATTTTACCGTTCAGTTCAACGTATATCGCCGTCGTCGGCCGAACGTTCATTACGTGTCCAGTACTCGAGGTCGAAATCCACCGCGTACCGAGCAGCTCTTTGCGCGGACGTGCCGGGTTTTCGTTCGGGACGGTACGTCGTAACGCCATACTTATTTGTTAACCGGTCGACCAGCGGTATCGAACGTTCCTGTGACGCGGGAAATGATCGAGGGGAACAAATGTTCGACGATGAACGCAATCGAAGTGGCAAACGACGAGTCGGAAATTATGGAGCAGAACGTAAACTTTCTGGAGGAAATGACGAAGACGAACAGAGCGGAACTTAACAAAGGTCTTATGTACGGTGTGGCGGAAAAACCGCCCGTGTACATGACGGCCATGTTGGCTTTACAGGTTTGTTGGCGCGCGGAACTACGAAATGGGAGGGGAGGGGCCTCCTCGAAACACAAAATTATAACGATTTTCATCCTTAGCGAAAACGTTCTCATTTCGTTCGTGATTTATAGCTTTTCGTGTCTAATGAGACGACGGTTTTTAAATCTATCGTAAAATATTTACGTTTATTGATATTTTGGACAATTTCAACTTACTTAAGTGGATATATATATATATATATATATATATATATATATACACTTTGGCGTTTGTGGGCCTTTGAAATAATTTATCGAACAATTACGCGAACAAAACGAAGTATTTTTATGTAAAATGTCCTTGATTTCTGCGAAGAGAATCCTATAAATCGTTTGTTAAAAACTTACATTTTGTAGATCATTTTCAGTAGATATAAATAATCGTAAACGACAAATTGTCTCGCAATGGCGAATATTATAAGTTTTAAATAGCTGGCGACTGATGGACATATTTAGTGTTTAAAATGTTTAATCCGGCACATAGTACCCAAATTCGGAAAGTCGCAAACTTATACCGATAATCCGCGACGTTTATTTCATTAACATTTTTGTATACGTCGGTTCTCGCGTATTTTTAAAATACAATATTTACGATTTGTTTGTTTTTTAGCATATTTTTTTGTTTTATTAATTGTAAACACTCGGTTACACGCTCCAAAAAAGACAAACAATTATTAATCGTATAATTCTTGTATTATATATATTACGTTTAATTATTTTCCATTACCAATTGTATACATTTTGTCTACAAAATACTTACGTTCGTCGCGTTTAAAACTATTTAAACTATACATGTAGGTCAATCGAGCAAAAATTATTTGTGACTAACCGCGTATAATCAATAGTATCATGTTTCGTTCGAAATTATTTTAATAGTTTTTTCCTACTATTCGGGAAAATATTTAAAAAATACTTGAAAAATACTTAAAACATATTCCAAAGGTACTTTTTTATAACACTGTATATATTATTATTGCGTGTTTCTTTTTGCAGAACGTAATAACCGCCATAGGTGGTTTAATATTCGTAACTAACGTTTTGGCCCCGAAATTTTGTATTTTGCCAGAGGATCCAGCTCAAGCATATATACTGTCTACGGCCATAATGATGGCTGGCTTCAGTACCCTGTTTCAAACCCTGGTGGGCGCCAGGTATGGGAGCTTCCGAAAAACACGAATAAAGTATCGAAACCGATTTGTCCCACTAAACGTATTTGTCCGCGTACACAGGCTTCCGATCGTGCAAAACATCGGATTCGTGTACATGACAACTACGCAATCCATAATGAGCTTAAAGAAATGGGAATGTCCTACCGACGTCGACCTGTTCACCATGGGTCCCGAAGCTAGGACTATAGAATGGCAAGATCGCGTCCGGAACATTCAGGGTGCCATAATTGTCATCAGCTTGCTTCAAATGTTTTTCGGTTACTGCGGTAAGTACAACGATTGTTTTTTAGATTTACAGAATATTCGCCAAACCGTTTACTGTGTTACGTTCGTAATGTACGTAACGTTTCTTTCGAAAATACGATCGTTTTTTTCTATTTTCTATACAAATATATAATGTTACATTATGTTTCGCGTTCTTTTCGAACGAAATTATTGTTTCAATCGATTCGCACAATACGTGAAAATCGCCAAATCGATCGCTTCCATTAAACGTTTACTCTTCGTTACTGTCGTGAATTATTATTCGCGATTGTATAATTCTCGTACATTTAGGTATTTCTGCGGGAAAAATCTTAGGAATACGACAGCGAGTATATTTTTGTACGCGTATTAATAAATTATTGTAAATTTTCTATTAATGTTAAAACAAAAATATTTTTGTTCGTTCTGTAACGTACGATATTAGACGCAAAAGTGATTAAATATCTTCAACTCTCACTTCGTTTTATACTCTTATACGGTAAATTATGGTTGAAAACGTACTCCGTTATCAAGCAAAAATCCGTTTATTGAACAGAAATGTCTTACGGTGCCGGCCGAACGAAGGGTGCCGAAATTTGTTTGTTACCGAACAATACGAAAATTTGTATACAGCGGATTTTTGTCTATTATTATTTTTATATTAGTCTTTTATTGCTATTGACGTACTTAATAAATAGTAACGCGGCCATTTTAATAGCGGTATATTTTAATTGTTTTTTTAACCGTTTAAAATCGAAAAAACGACGAGCGTCGAATATTATTTTTCTTAAATCGTACGTATATTAGCGTTATTAGTTAATTGACGCATCTATATTCTGTATACGAAAGTACGTTTATATACTGTTGATTATATTTTTATATTCGTCGTACGCGAATTAAATAAAATATACAGTACGTTTGTCATTCGCGCGTTATCGAAATATATCTGTATAACTAAAGCGATACACATAATAGGTACTCGTTTAAAATATATATTTGGTGGCGCGCTGTACACAATTTTACGACGTACGACGTAAAAAAGAAAACAAATTGTCTAACGTGTGCCGTTACACAAAACGGACTAGACTTACTGTAATTGTATGTGATGACACGATGATATGATAGCTTTTTGTAAGTTATAACCTCGATTACGATAACCTCCGAGCGCTGGACTTTTGTCGTCTATATACGTATACGATGGGATTACTTTGGTCACCAAACGACGTGATCAATAATTTACGACGAAATAGCCGAGTTTTATTGTAGGAATTTCGAGAAATGAGAACGGTGCACCGTCGCGTCGACGAAACATGAAAATGTACGTACGCATTTAGTCGAGTCGGTTTTTTTTTATGTTTACACAGGAATCGTTGGCAAAGGGTTAAAATATATCACACCCCTGACTGTGGTACCGACCGTGTGCATCATCGGACTATCGGTCATCGAAAAAGGAGTACTGCTCATGTCAGGCAACTGGATAACAGCTATCGTGTACGAATATTTATATATATAAACCTATATAGTTTGATATTATTATAATGTAGCGCAACTTTAACTCTCGTAAATTATATGGTTATTGACACCCCGAAAAAATCCCGCCGGTCGAAAATCGAATATGAAACTTATTTCTATGGGCGGACGCGCGTTTTTTTTATATATAACTCGTATAAATTACGCTATACTATTTTGCGATAATAAAACGATTCCAGCTAGTAAGAATAATACGTTTCGATTATTATTCGTAAGTTTTATTGACAATACCGACGAGCAATATAACATATCCTACGCTATAACATTAATAATAGGTACGTATAATATATGTTACGCGCCTCGTCGTCGAATATCGCGTAAAACTATTTAAACATACGTCGAGTCATTCCTACCGAACACTGTTATTATTCCATTAAAATAATATTTGTCGCGTGAAAAAAATGCGCGTCGAATTCGTCCGTCATTTTTATTCGTCGTATTAGTTCGATTCGAACGTATTTCCTAAAAAAAGAATATTCTAATATTGGTCAGCGCGTAGTTTACTTTCGATTAGTACGGCGTTGGCGGTGCGCGATTAATAATACATTAACGTATATAAGTACAGCGTATGTAAAGTACGCGATATGTAATATATGTTGCCTTTATTGTCGTCGTACGTGCTCGAAAAGTAATCGGTAAAAAATATTTTATATTTTTCACGACAAGACTGTCTACCATTCATAACGTTTGATACCTATTTATTGTACGACCTAGAACGTTGGGTTTTCTGACGCTATTCTCCCAGTACATGCAAAAAGTCACCGTTCCCGTGCCCGTTTACTCAATAACAAAGGGATGCTCCATAGTGCGGTTGAAAATGTTCACTATGTTTTCGGTAAGAGACACCGGCCCGTACTTATTAGCGAATAAACGAAAAAAAACGTATAAATCACTTCGGTACCGTTTTGTATTAATACGCGTTTCTTTTTAGATATTACTTAGCGTGGGTATTATGTGGATCGCGTGCATTTACATGACCTCCAAAAACAGTTTGTTGCCAACGGACCCGGCGAACACCGAATCAAAATCTGGAGTGTATCACAACGCGCAGATATTCCGGTTGCCTTACCCACGTAATTATGCAGTAACGATCTTTTTCCGTTGTTGACGCGGTTCTATAATAAAGCGATTGTTAAAGTGAATATTTTATCGAATTCCCTTTGAACTGCAGATAATATTGCCTTTGGTTTCAATATCGTCGTAATATTTGTTATTCGAATTCTGTATACGACTGAATCCGTTAAATATTATACTAAAATCTACCATGTTTGTGTTTGGTTAAAACTTATTTCGCGACATTCAAACATATATACAACGTGCACGAGTATGTGAGTTTTCTGTATTTTAAATAATTGTTAACGTGTATATGTTAAACAATATTGACATGACCTTTATGGAGTCGGAATAGTCAATAGACGATAATAAATTTAATGTCTACTAATTCGTGGGATTTAACAATAAATAAAAGATAAAAAAATTAGTAACGACATATTACGTAAAATATAATTACGCCTAATTAATTTGTATACTCGCGTATGAAAAATCGTTAATCGGTTTTTTTTCATAGTAATTTCACTCCTCGCGGTTCTCATTTACAAATAAATTTTGGCTCTTCTTCAAACATATCGATTAAATAAATATTTATTATGTATCTTATCTGCGTTGCCCATTACGTACTTCGGATTAAACGTTTCGTTACCAACTGTTTCGTTTACTCAAGCTAGCATCGAATTTTTTCACGACCGTACGTGTTAAACATTTTTGTTTCGTTTTACAGTTCAATGGGGATTGCCGAAATTTAGCTTGTCCTCGATCATTTCCATGTTACCCGCACTTTTTACTAGTATTGTTGAGTCTGTGGGAAACTATTATATGTGCGCGAAATTCTCCAGTGAGTATAAAATAATATTTTGTAGCCTAATGTTTACGTCCACACCTGGTTGTGTACGACCATAAATTATCAATTTGCAGACTTACCGCTACCTCCGAAGAACGTAGTGGGTCGAGGTATCGGTGTCCAAGGTTTCAGTTCGATTTTGGCTGGTCTGTTGGGCATAGGTTCGGGCATTAGCACTTCCAGCGAAAACGTGGGCAACATCGGTATAACGCGGGTACGTACTACACATTGTGGTTCAGAATTGTATAACGGTTAGCTCAAACCGTTGATTGGTGTTACCGAAAACAAAAATACTCAATACATAATTATAAGCAAGTATATTTTACGGGCAAAATTATATTTCCTTTATATATATATATGTATAAATATTACGTACGGAGAAATAATTGTTCGATAAACATATCACGATTAATTGTAATATGATATAATAAGATATTAATGTAATTTGGTTCTGTGATTTGAAATAGTACTCCATAATTATAAATACGTCACGGTTGTTCGTATTATTCGTTATTATAAACAAACAAGAATAACAATTATTAAAATAACGCCCTAATATAATTGTTTTTAAACAAAGTCAGTGACAGTACATATATTAGATTATTATAAGTCAAATTTTAAAGGAAATAAATTTTTATCTTTTTAATATAATTGACGGGTGATTTCTAGAGATTAATATTTATAAATATATATAAAAATTTATAGAAATATATAAAAATTTATAGAATTATTCTTATACATTAAACAAAAATCTATAAACTTTTAATTTTTACACGTATAGTGTTATTTTAAATTGTTTTCATAACTTATAATCAATTTATAAATATTTTATAATTTTATAACACACACACACACACACACACACACACACATATATATATATATATATATATATATATATACACAATCGAAATACAACAAATTTGAATAATAAAATGACTTTCAGTTACATAATGTTATTTATAAAAAGAATATTCCAATATTATCTATCTTTTGACATTTTTTTCAATATATTTTCAATGTACTATATTATTTTTACATCGAAGAATACTTATGTTCAATACATCTTGAAAATACAACTTAACTGATTATAAAAATTTAAATATATAATTCATTAAACTTTAACTATCGATGAACTGCAGTCTGTTAAAATAAAACAATTAATTGCATTTAAAAAAACGGCGTATACATATGATATATACGGATATAAGAAGAAACTTATATTTCGCACGACTATTAACGAATTAATAATGTATCATATAATAATTGTTATATTTGGAAAATAGTGTAGAAATGAAAATATTACGAAATTATTGATAATAATTCAGAATTTGAGCACATTGAAAGCTACAATAGGAGTACAAATTGTCTGCAAAATTCGCAAATTTTAATAATAGCCGTTATAAAACAATAATATATTCTCCGTATAAAAACATTAAAAACTAATTACTTCATATATATATATACTAATCGTCATATTGATTGTAAATTAAAATAGGTATTTCTACAATCTACAGTCTATATAATTGAAAAATTGTGTAGGTACTGACTATTTAGAATATTCTCCGATGTCGTCAATCATTTTTACATTCGTGTAGGTACTTTAGTTTTCTACTCATGTACCGGGGCTCTTATAGTTTTCGCGTATAATTACAATATAATTTACATTATTACGTATTTGCTTACATAAAACATACAATAGATTGTAAACTAATAGATTATCAATATATTCAATAAAGTCAATTATTACTAATACGATAATAGTTATAAATTTTAAAAAAAATTCGTAATAAATACCGAAATCGATTGAAAAATATAGGAATCTAACGGAAATTAAACATTTGAGTTCAATGTTTAAATAATACGTATATCCGTGGAATGACTTTTGACGGGTACGAGGGTTATTTTGATTATATTTTTTTTTGGAAATCTTTTTTATATTATCGTTTACATCGTGCTTCATGTTTTAGGTGTGCAGCAGAAACGTGATTATATTTGCTGGCTATATGATGATTTTAATTTCGCCGTTTACCAAAGTAATCGCGGTATTGGTTTCATTGCCAGATCCAGTGCTCGGCGCAGTAACGTCTGTACTACTCACGTTAATCACAGCTGTAGGCATGTAAATTAAAACTACTTGCGGGCGAGAGCGAACTTCGTTGTCGCGTGCTTATTTCGTAGGATAATACTCCAAATCATTGGTCGTCTACATTTCGAATGAATGTGTTTTTCGGGCATATTTTCAAATACTTGTACATTTTTATTGCGTGTTTCTTTTAAGCGCACGTATTGTGATCCATGAACACGTATGGATAAAATGGGAAATTAAATTCTTAAACCAATACTAAAATGTCCTCGTATCGAACACACATGTGTAGGCGCGACCATAATAACGTATTTATAATCCATCTTAATTATTATTGTTGCATTTTTACAGCGCTATCCAATCTACAGTTCATAAATATCAACTCGATAAGGAACATGTTTATTCTCGGAATGTCGTTGTTTTTCGGATTGGTATACGCAATATTGTTAAGAAATTGAAATGCATATTCACGTTGCTTTTATTTTCGTCATTCGCAGGCGCTCCCAAAGTATTTTGCAACGCACGAACATTTCTTCAATACTAAACACGAGATTTTAAACGACATCGGTTTCGTGTACTTGTCCTCCGGAATGTTTATTGGTGGATTGATTGGTTTTATTTTAGATAACACCATTCCAGGTACTTGAAGAAGTTATTTTTTATTTAACGCGCTTATAGATAAAACGAATTTGGTTACAGTAGTTCTTAACGTAGAAAATATTCGTATTCATTTATATACTCTACAACCCAATTGCTTCGACCTTTTATTTTTTAAATTTTTTAAAATTTATAATAGTCTACGAAAAAAAATATATATACTTAACGTTTTCTCATAGTTCCTGTTTGAATACAGTACATATAGTTTTAATAATAATAATAATAATAATAATAATTAAACGCGGTATGCGAAGTATAGAATTTTTAATTGTTTTAATATTCCGTTTAGACGATGGCGATGACGTATTGAGCAGTAATATTAATTCATATCACGTGACTGAGGATGAATTTAAAAGTTCTATTGAAATCGAAGGCGAACAAATTTATAAAATATCTGATAAACTTTATCAAAAAATAAATTTTATTTTAAGCGTTATCTAATATCATGTACTAGTAGAATATACAGCGTATGTCTAAAGTCTATTGGCTGCCTATATACTTATGTATGTTTAATAGACTGAACAATTTTTATACATTTATATATATATATTATGTTTAATGTTATATTCATTTATCGAAATAAATTTTCGCATTGTATATTGTGTGTATTCAGGAATAAATTCTCGTTCTCGTGTGCTTAACCACTTTTATGATTTTTGTTAAAAAATATTTATAATATACTTATAATTTATACATAACCAAGACTCACATTACCGCGTACTGTAATTTTGACAAATATGAAAGATATTATGTGACATAATCATTTTATACAGATCGTTATACAATACATATAACATGCTGGTATCAAGCTAAGCGTTGTATTTAAGTATTATTACAATTTATACATACATATAAATATATAAATATTTTTGTATATTTCTTTAAAAAATGAATATATCGATTTTTTAATAATTATACATTATGTATGTTGTAAATTCGTAATCCTCGATTGTTTTTAAAAACGTATCCAATTTTATAAAATAATATCGTAACAGATATACCGTCATATTTATTTATTTCAATCAAATATCGATAAATATAACGAAAACGTATAAACTATATAATTGTTATCCGTATGTTTATCAAACAACGGTACCGATTAGTTTTATGGTTCATTGCAAAAGAAAATATTATCTGATAAAACCACTACTAGGACCGCTATATTAATTTGTCTTATGAAATCTCAAATAATGATATAGAATTGCTGTGTTATCCGTGTTAGGCTATGTGTACAGTAATAATTAATAACAATAATAACATTCGATTGGTTATATATTCGTGGAACTTTTTGGATACAATCTATATTAGAACTATGGTATAGCGTTAGTCACGTTCATGACTCATGGCCAAATAATTAAATTACTTACTTAGATATATAGTTTTTTATCACTAAAGTAAAATTATGTTTTGTGATTTAAAAAAATAATTTAAACGACAATATTTTCTATAATATTCATTATGTCCTTGAAGTTTTTTATGCAACAATTCGCATTGTCTTGATTGATGGACATTGGGTTTTAATCGACTTCTTTCTGCTTTATTGTAACCTGCAGTGGCCAAATTAAATGTTGCAATCGTTCGGCGCATTATTTGATAATTTTCCGTCGATAATACAACAAAAGATTTAGTATACTACATATATTTCGTTATTATAATAATTTGAACACGTTTGCTCGTACGATTAATAAATTACGAACAATAATAATTATGTTGTTATCTGAAAAATTGATAATTTCTGCGGCGTCTTATTATAAATATATTGGCCGATGATTAATTATAAACGTTATATATTGGACGAGTTACTTGGAAATTCTAGTTTTTGGAATTCGATGTATGGTTACCGTCAACTAAATAACCTTTTTTTAACGCGTAATGGTAAGCTAACCGAACAAATTGCGAATAATTTACGACAAACTAGTTCTTAACAAAAATAATTTTCGTCGCTTTTTTTATAACTCGAAAAACAATTATTTCACGGACAAATGTTTAATGAGAATTAATTCAAGAATTAATTCATTTGTTGTAATTATCTTAAAATTAGGTAAATTTTTAATATTTTTTATGCTCAACGTATAAAACCAATCGTATCGAAATTTGTAATGGATAGTAATTATATTTCATGTAAAGTAAAGAAACAATTCATGTTTGTAAATATGAATTAAGATATAAATTATTTACTTTAATTTAATTAAAAGTGTGTATCTCGTTAGCGTGCTGCTTATTGTCGTACAATCTACACGATGGAATTCTTGATGGAAATTTGAAAACAAAATTTAACTATCATTATATATTTAATTAGACGAATCTTAGCATAGAAAAAAAATTGAATTAGACCAAGGACGATTTGAAAATTTATTTTTAAAATAATTTCCAGAAAAGTAATTTTTTACGAAAACAACATAACAATTTATTTGTATAAATATTTTGAAGTTTAGTAGGTTCACATAGAAAAGTTTATTGTAATAATTTAACAGAATATATTGATAATAATCAATATAGGCCAAATACTTTTTTTGGCTTGTACTCCAGTTATAAAAAAGGGATTTTGAGAAAATCTCAAAAATTCTTAAAGTAAAACTCTTCATAGTATCATAACCTATTCTTGCATTTTTCTCGTACACTGATTATTCCAAAATTAATTAATTTCTTTTTCGAAATTACTAAACATTAAAATAAGACTACGCATTTAAAAAAGGAACACTATTATATTCGTATAAATATCTGATGTACGTGGTCGTGACATATTTTTCAATAAACATTTATTTATTTTAATTCTGAATATTCGAAATACTACTTGGTTTTTGTTTTAAGATTTAAATATACGTATACAATTTTAATTTCAATTTGAAAAACCTGAAAATTGAATATAAATTAAATAACCTATAAGGTTATAACTAATAATTATATTTTAATAAACTTGTTTGACGGATAGTTTTTTTTATTAACGTTTCATGTTCCATATATTCTCACGGTGAATTTTAACCATTCAACGTTAATCTTATTTTAATTACATTTGTCTTGTGAAATTACATCTATATAATCCTTTTGCAGCGTTTAAAAGTTTTAAATTTATTAGATTATTATATAGGAAAGGCAAAAAACAACCGTATTAATATTAATAATAAATAATAATTAAAATAATAATATTAATATTCGTCTGGTATAATATATATTATCGTTTTACAAATTTATTACGTCACAACATATAACACTTTACATTATATATTTGTTATCTATTATGTAAACCATAACAATAAGATATATAAATTAAAAAATATAATACATCGAAATATATATGTATGGATATAGATAGGTAGATAGATAAATAGAAACATTTTTTAAACGAAATAACTGTAGCTATTTAATAAATAAATAAATATATATATGTGTGTGTGTGTGTGTGAATTCATATTATTTACGTAGAGTGTAATTAGATTTCAAGTTAATATTTAAGTATATATTCATTATTCGTATTTGATATAAACATATTATATATTGTCAATATAATGGGTGGATTGCGATCAGTAAATTATCGTTGTCTACGAAATATCTGTCATATTTGAATTTTCGCGTGAAGCATAAAATTAGTGGCGTATATTAAAACGATCGCGTGTGTGCACATACGAATATACAGGTGTATGCATATTCTAAAACGAATTTGCAACTCTCGACGTTTGACGCGAAATGAATATTTGCAGTAATATTATATAATTGTTTGAGAGGTATGTACGAGTTTCTCCTCTATACATTCGAATTTACTATATAATATACGACGTCTTAGCATTGATTTAAATTATTTTCAAGAAGGTCGAGGATGAAATAACAAGAATTTGCTGTAATTCACTGCATACACACATACATACATAAATACAATACTTTTGTACCGTAAAAAGAATATTTTTATTTATACGTAGCTGACAACGCGTTTCCGACGTAATTTTCGTTTTATATTCTCGTGCAAGAAAACGATGGTCGTTTGCCGCGACATTTATATAATAATATTATATATTTTTAGAGAATAAGGCTCGTCGTTTTACTCGATTGCCGCAGCAGTACCGGACTTTGGGGATTTTATTTCGGAACTAGGGTGCAAATAGCTAGTATTTGAATATCGTAAATTTTAGGAACGAAACGAATCGGTTTGTTACCGATTTCGTAGTATAATACGTGCCCATCTAAAATTCGCCGTTTATATTCTGCAATAAAGGAATTATATTTTTCGATACGTTCAGTTTTACATTGTTTTAACGTAACATTATATTTACACGTAGAGAACAGAAGTTATTGAAACAGACGAAAGAGTAAAAAATCAATAATTACGCGTTAAATCCGAATAAGCTTATGTGCGGGATTGTAAACAGTAACGTGACAATCTTTTAAACGCGTACGGGAATTGCCTGCAAAAAGGCAATAATCAATATAGGCCGGTGTACGCTTGGAATGTGTATAGATGCTGGTATTAATCGTAAACACGGGTTATATTTCGCGTCTAAACATCGGCCGGTGTTTTACATAAAAATTGTTTATTTAGTCCGTCGACATCGAACGTACATTTATTATACATTTATTGTAATCGTCAACGCGAATTATGTTTACGTTTATGTGTGGCTGTCGCGTATGCCGAAATATGACCATAGATTTCTCCGGCATTCGTAATTTCGATTTGAGTAGTGGCGTAATTCGCGATAATCGGAACGTTAAAAATCGACTCCCCTAAAATAGTTTTTTGAGAATGATTCCTTATCCAAGGATGGGGGGGACACCGTCGTCACTATACACTTCGTACGAGCTTCGTAATACGAACGAGCGCGATAAAACGCTCCATTAAATTGTTTACACGCGATTTCAAACCATGAAAACTCCACCAGGTGGTCGTCTGGAAGTATATTTCGATATACGTATATGTACATTTTATATATTGTAAAGCGCAATTTCCGCGTGTTTGCCGGGGCGGCGGTGCAATGGGTGGAGGAAACGCGCGCGCGCGCCGTCCTTCACGGCACATTGGCGGGGTCATATTATTATTATTATTATTACACGTAGGATCTCCGAGCGTCTATGGCGGATGTACGTAATGTACGGTGTTATCGTGACCAGGTGTAAGTCACCACAATATTAGTCTATTACGACGGCCGTTCAATGGCGTCTCCGAACGGCGTGTTTAGGTGTGCACCCAGTGTATGTTATTATTATCGTTGTGTTATTAATATACCGCTCGTATTACAACTCGTGGCAACGGCGCGTAATATTTGTAGGCTACGCGGCGAAACGACTCCCTCTCGGGCCCAACACTTTTTCGTGTGAAAAACGTGTAAAAATTGCGCCGCATACGCGTGTCGTTAACCCAATCGTAGGTCCCGTTACACGTGCTCGACACGTTCCCCGTTCTCTGTGTGACTAGTCACCACGCGTACTTTTTTCGTTAAGAATAAACTGTTTCGAGAGACAAAACCGACAGTATTTGTTCTTTAAAAAAAAGTCTTCGATTTTTTCTAATTTTCACGATTGCTATAGAATTTCCCCCTGCCGAGTGAATAACCGACGGTTTCTCAGATTTTCGTTTTTAGAACGGTTTCCAGTTTTTTCATTTCCGTCCAATTCCGTATATACGAATGCATATATATAAACTGTCCAACATCCTGTGATAAGTAAGTTGTCAATGGTATTTGTTTGAACAATATACACGCTTTATATTTATACACAATCAACGTATATACTTTAAGCGTTTGGCACATTTCAACGTGATATAGTGAAAATGCGTTGTAGGAAATTTTTCATAAATTCGCCCTTTTTCGTTTATAATATAATGAGGATATACATTGCTTGGTGTACGAGTATCACAGAAATAATATTATCAATACCATTTACGTTTTCGGTATCGAGAAAAATGATCAGACTTTTCGCTTTCCGTTATTAGCGTCTTCTTCTCTCGTCTCTCGGATCATTTCTTACTTTTTTCGTTAAACGATTCCCCTCGTCGTTTCCACCACGACGAACTTCAGGATGTCATTCTTTCAATTTTATTTTTAATCGTCCTGTCTTTTCCATCTATATGACATCGCTTTTTTTTAAAAAATCATTTCGAATTCTCGATCATTCCCTTTGTCATTTTCTTGCCGTCCCCTAAGTTCCCTCTCATGAAA
The DNA here is from genome assembly GCA_025469175.1 of Geopemphigus sp. TES_GeoC_2020. NCBI lineage: Eukaryota > Metazoa > Arthropoda > Insecta > Hemiptera > Aphididae > Geopemphigus > Geopemphigus sp. TES_GeoC_2020. The sequence goes on along the minus strand of JAIPRN010001231.1, from coordinate 9,758 downwards.
TTCATCCATTCGGAATGTTTTTCGTTACAAGTTACTCGTTTTAATTTTCGAAATCTGTTATACGCTATTATTCAACGTCAATAATCAATTTCTGTTTTTTACATTTATAAAATTACCGTTTTTTTTTGTATATATATATATTGTTAAATTGTAAGTTTTAAAACTGAAAACTAAAAAATAATTTTAAAAATACCTCTCTTCGTGTCGTGTGTATATAAGTGTTTTTATCTACGTCATACACTACATTACATTGTACAACGTGCATAATCATTAACGAACCATCAGTCTACAAAAATCTTTATCGTCTGTGTAAATTTAATATTTATAGGTCGTTAAGACGACGTCATACTAGAATATTTAGGTCATACACGGTATGGACCCGTCGACTGGCCCACCCACCATTTTGCTCTATATTATTATACACGTAAGCGCGGGGGGGGGTTTCGAAATATTCAACGAACAAACCGCAACAGCGTTCGACCCGTTTCAGTCGCTACTGCCGCGACGGTGTACGGGGCACTTGGCCGCGGAAACGGCGGCCAGCGGTGTGTTCGCAGTCGTGCCAACGTAAGTACGAATAACGATGACGAGACGCGCGCTCCACGGACGGTACGCCCAATTGGGGGGGGAGAAAGCGATGGTTGATAACGTTGAGTAACCGCGACCACCACTTCGAAACTATAATGGCGTATAATCGAATATACCGAGTCTTGTGCGTGAGAGTGATCACGGTGGCTGCCTCGTCGTCTCGTGACTTTAAACAGCTGACGGCCGTATTCGCCGTGATAACGGCTAGTCGCCTTCATTTCGGTTACGGACAATATAATACGGCGGTTTCACGTAACCATATCGCCTAACCGACGAACGAACCGCAAGAAAGTAAACCCTTCAGACATTCCTTATCAATGTCACTGTATTGTTCACGATAACGATACGAGTCGTGTCTGCGTACAGTGCCGTCAGTGCGGCCGCGGTTTTTAATGTTTTTCAGGGCGGCGTTTTCTTTTAAAAACACCGCTCCCCTCTTCAGGCGCTACTAACCCACACACACACACACGCACGCTCGCGACGCAATCTTCGCCGTCGTCGTCGACTCGTGCGTATAATAATTGTACGTGTGTAGTTCAGTAGCGTATTGGCCCGCGCGCGCGCCTCCGTCGTTGGAGACGTTGTCTCGTACGGTTTGTCTGTAATTGTGTGTTGTCTGTGTGTGCGTTTTCTTTTTGATTTTTTTTTATCGCCCTACGTCACGTAGTTTGTTGCAGTTTTTTGTTTATATTTGTCGCGACCGACGATTGAGCGAACAACAACGTGCGCTACTCGTTGATAACGACCAATAACTTGATCGTCGTCGTCCGTTCGCGTTTTGACTGCCGTTTTCGCGCGGTAGATTTCCCGTCCATGTGCTCGTACGGCACGACTGAAATGCCTTCGAATCAATCGTCGCAATCGTCTCCGCTGGCGGTTATTTGACAGGGTTGAACGGTTCGCAACACTCGTCGTTTGTCTTTTCACGCGTTCCCGTCCCCTCTCCGAACTCATTGCAGTCGCTGACCAGGAAATGGAGTCTCTCCGGAAATGGTTTTACAAACCAAAAGTGAGTCGATTTACCGCCGTACATTTTTTATAGTATACTGACTGATGGACGTGTTTGATCATTTACACCCTGCCCTTATTGTCATTACACTGTTAAGATGACCACCGTGTTATGTCGCGTATAGTGTCTTACGTTAAACTTAGTCTTCGTCGGAGCCACTTATTTTAAATAATACCATGTAACTATACCTGAATATAGCTGATATTTTTTAAGTCTGATAAGCGATTTAGAGGTTTAATGTATGTTATACATTATGATGTGTTTATCATTGGATGTAAATCATGTTGTTCTTTCAATACAATTACTTGTATATTGATGATTTGTTATCAATCGGTTGGTATAAATGCCGTTTCTATAATTATATATAAATAAAAATCGCATTTATGATAATACTCTAAATTTTTATATATTTTTTCAAACTTTTAGTACTCATTTCATAATTGTTTACATATTTCAATAATTGAAGGTAAAATATAATATGTACTTCGAAATTAATTACCATGTTGGTAATCTAGACAAATGACTGGTTACTATAAAATCTTATTGATCTAGCTATTACTAGATCAATAGCTTTACGTTTTTCAAATGTATAAATACACCTATTTATTCTTTGAAATATTAATTATACTAAACTTTGTTGACCTTTAGTTATATACTGATTTATTATATACTAAGATATTTATTAAATATTATTATTATTATTATTATTATTATTTAATAATTTATTAAAATAAGAATACACGAAAATTAATTTATGAGTTATTTTGTTAACTTTATCAATTTCTTATTGTTTCATTAATTATATATTTGAAAGAATCAATTATATGTTTTTAAAATGTTATTTCTGACCTATAAATACCTATACTGTTTTCTTATGAATTTTCGACCATATCTTTTCAATAATTCAAATATGAATATAACATATTTCTGAGAATTTGATGTTTCTATAATGTAACTAAAAATAGTCATCAATTTAAAAAAAATATATCAAATTCTAAATATAAATGTCTATGCCATTATTTTTAAAAAAACAAGAAATTCATAACAATTTCTCATTTATTATTATTAAGAGTATCTTTTTGTTCAAAACAACTAAGGAAGGGATTACTTTAATTTATAAATTATGTCATTTAATGGTGCCTAATAGATGAGTCTTAAAATTATCATTCTAATTTTATATTGTGTTGTTATTATTCATACATAATTATATAGTAAAAAGTTTTTTTTACATTTCAATTACCTGTGTAAAATTTAAGGTGATAATACTTAAGTATTTATTCATTATATTGATACTATATTCTAAATATTTCCTGAATATTAAGTATATTTAGTTTTACTAATTTTAGGATATTATCTTCATAGTATTATTAAAATATTTTAATTTCTCTGTAACTATTTTCTATTCTTGGTAAAAAATAGTAATTTTTCTTTTTAGTTCAAAACTTAATTTTAGGTTTTAATTTTTTGTGAACTGTATATGTTTATAGATATTAAAAATATAAAAGGGTAAACAATAATATCTCTTTTACTAACATGCAATCAAAATGAACTTGATGTTAGTATTATGTATAAAAAACATAATTTTATATTAATTGTAATTGTTCCATTCAATTTCAATTTGGTGAACTAAAATTATATCTTAAAAATAAATTGTGATAACATATAGGTTATGTAGGTGTGTATTATTAATATTTTTATTTTTGACTTTTATTTTATGTTTTTACACACACATACATACATATATATGAACTTAATAAAAATTTATTATGATTATATCAATAATTCCATGTTTAAAAAGTTGATATGAAATAATAAAACAAAAGTATGTATACTCAAGGACAATTGTGGTTCTCTACATAAATTATTATGACAATTTTCATTTGTAGAAAATCAATTATTATTTAAATATTAAGTAAAACTAATATTTTTTTAAAAATAAATTACTTAGTGTAATATTTGATAAATTATAAAAAATTAAAAATATTAATTTTATTTTGCCTTTTTTATTTTAGATTTGATTTTTATACTTAATGCAGTTTTGTTATTATAATAAACATATAGTAAAAAAGTTTTTTTTTATGAACATTTTAAAAACTATGCACTTATCTATTAATTAGTTAATTCAAATTTTTTGTAACTATATTTTTTTAAGTAATTATAAAATATAATTCTTTTTAGATATTGTGTCCGATTTTTATTATATTTTCTCTGTCACGTGAATTAACATTTAGTTAATTTGTTGCCCCTATTTAAACATTTTCATAAACATTAAAAATATTAACTAATAAGTTTATATATTGTATTATAATAATGTACAAATAACGATTATTTTCATGGAGATTTCTTGAAGTGCATAAATTATCACGCAAGGACAACTAACAATAGAAATAATATCCTTGATCAAATCAATATATTTTTGAATCAAAAGCAAATAAAAACCGTTAGGTAAATTTTTTTGTAAGGAAATGACCTTGTATTTTTGTCTCTTCACGTCATTTTAAGGTTAATAGGTACAATGACTCTAATACTATAATTTTATTTTGTTTCAATATTCACATATTTGATTTTAACTTTATTTTTCATAAATAGTTAAATTACTATAAGGTATTTTCGACATTTAGAAAAAGTGTTTTCGTTAATTTATAAAATACTTTATTAGTAATTATTTAATTTTTAATATTTGTAGTGAACAAAAAGATAACTGCGTTTTATTTTTCGATAGTTCAATCAAATATTTTTTCTGATAATTGTACTTAATCTCGAAAATGTAGGTATTTTATATGCTAGGCTACCTAACTTATATATATATATATATATTCTATTTCTAAATGTGATTAGGTTTTTATATTATTTCTTGCATAAATAATACGTTTTTTCTACATTGAAAATACTAGTGTTAATATACCCAAATAGGTATATAAATGGCTATAAGCTTACTTATCTGTTTATTTATTTATAGTTATTTCTTCTGTAATTTGTTGATTTGGAACATTATTATTTTTTAAGGAAGATACATTATTAATGAATTTAATTACCTATTTGTAAGTACAAAATATTGTGTCAACTAATAGTTTTATTATTGTTTTTCTATGTTAGTGAACAACTCTTTAAATTACATTGTAAATCTTCAGTTACATTTTATTTGTATTAATATATATATTATTTACTCTCGTATCACCAAGGTTACACAGAAGTTAAATAAAATCTAATGTCTTATATATCTACAATCTATATTCTATAAAATAAATTGTGTATTAATATGCAGGAAACCTTGAAAATGATACATGAATTTGATAAATTTACGAAAATTCCGATTTAAATAAAATTAGTTTTCATTTTATTTAAAAGAGAATTACAGGTTTTAAAAATAAAATTTGTTGAGAATGAAGTATAAATATAATGTAGTATCTAAATAAATACTTTTTAATCTTGGTATAAAATTAAAATGAAGGTTGCCTTGCCATAATATATGACGACTAGTATTCTTGGTTGGACTCAGTAAAAGTTAACATTGGCTAGTTTCTACATATAAATTATGTGTTTGTTTATATTGTCTTTTATCATATTACAAAAAAGAAATACCATGAGGCATAAATAATAAGTAATTTTAAAATAGCCCTTTATAAATAAAGGAACAGGCAGACTCGAGTAACGAGTGAAAGGTTAATAGAAAACTCATTAAAAGTTTGGGAAATATTAATTTGTCATATTTACTGAATTAATTTAATATTTATTAAAATAAAATAATTAATGTATACCTACCTAAAATTGTTTTTTTAAAATAAAACGGTTTTGTTAATAGATAAGTATTTTATTTTGATGTTGTATCAAGACAAGTCTGTAATATATTACGTCCTGTTTTTACTATATGTTTTACTTATTACGATGCATGTTGATTAAAAAATGCGTATTAAATATCATAGAAATATAGTTTATAGATTAGACGCTGGTATTTTTTATTCTATTAATACAATATTGACAAATGTATGTTACTCGAAATCAGTTCAATTCTTAAGATGACGCGTTTGTTATTGTAGTTTTAATTATGGATAATGACATTAAAATAATTTCCATTACACAATGTATACAAAGGAGTTATTAAATACAGATAATATTTTATTTGTTACATGTCAATAGATAAGTAGGTATTAATAATACGAAAATATATTATGAACGTGATAATATTACATTTGTATAAGTATTGTATTTTTTAGTATTTTATTCTATAAGACTTTGTATATCGTTTAATTTAATGTGTTTTGTGAGCAATTATTAGTTTATAAAATAAGTACAATATTTATTTTTTTTTAATCTCTGTACGAAAATATTAAGTCGGTTACATTTTTACAATTTATAAGCATTTTATATTATTCATAAAACTTAATTTGTTTGTTTGGAGTAAAAATTATAGTCCCTTAGGTCGTCGAGTCCAATCACCATATTTTAAATATTTAATCGTGATTTTCATTGTTTTATGTTTCGTTTATAGTACTACAGAATTATAATATAATTATGTATGAATGTATGACTAATCGTAATATCTATAGGGATTACAAATATATATGTGTTATTTTTCTTGAAGTTGATGAATATACAACATAATATTAAAAGATAATTCAATATCAGTTTCATTTAAAATGTGGTATTCTACCTCTAAATGGAAATATAACGTAATAATAATTTTTCGTTATTCATTGGTTAAGAATGAAATTTGTGAAAGTATTAAAATAATTTAAAAAGTTTCTGTCGCGTAGTTATACAGTTATACTGAAAATAGAACATCTGGCGATAATTATTAACTAATGAAAAAAGAAGTTAATTATTCGCCATTTAAATTTATTTACAATTTTAGGATTAATAGATTTTAAATCGTACAATTAACGTCAAACTCTACATTAACATTTTTATAAATTTAATTATTTAGTATACTAGATTATAAATGTTTATTTTAAACTAAACTAATGTACGTTTGACTGATATAATTATTTTATTGTTAGAACAAAATTTTTTTGTTCTATTTCTTAATTTTTAATATATATTTTTTTCTAATGAATACAATTTTAATATTCATCAATCATTTGCATTATAGAATAATAATAATAAGAAAACAATTCGTTTTAAGTATGCTAAACTCGTGGGATGGGAAGATTAAGACTTACATTTTACAAAATACAAGAGAAAGCCATTAGATAAAAGTATGTCAGATTAAGATACAATTCACAAAAGAATCGTTATTTTATTATTTTTAAATAAAAATAATTTACGAAATAACACGCAATTTAATATTATATTGCTATAAATACATAATAATAGTAGTATATATTGATCCTAATGATATGATTTACGTTAAATCTGTGCGTAATGTAAGATCACAACGCGTAGGGTATTTTTTGTTTGTTTCATTAATCGTTATCCTTGCTTCTCAGCAATTTGTATTGTGTAGTTTAGATAAAAAGTAAAATAAAAGCAGTTATATATATTATAAAACGGATGCAAAGCATGAGGGCCGAAACATGATAGCTGTTAATGGGAGATTTTAACTGAAGTTGGGAAAATAATATCGGAACTGTATACACCCGTTTGTTGTGTATCGAATGTACAATATGTATATAATATATATAATGTACAATACATAGTATGTCGGATGACTCAAATGTCTGTATATGTAAAATAATGTATTTGTATACATATACACACGTGTGAAATTATTTTTTATATGTAGGTACTCGTATATTTCGGAGTCTTTGTCGTCGATTACTGTCGTACTATTGTTTTAAATAACACACGCTTTTTCATTTACCCATACAATAATAATGTACTTATATATTTATGCATTATACCTACCTTACTTTTTTATTCTAGTATATTACTGTGTATGTCTGATGTTGAAACTATTATTTTGAAAATCGGAAGACTACTTATATACAAATCGAAAGCTACAATATAAATTATTATAATACTTGCTGCGGTGTTTGTTTAACTGTTCCGTAACAGTCCATGCATTCGTTCGTTAGGTTCTCATTGTTTATATACGTTTTATTTGAACATTTTTAACTTATATTATCGTTTGTAATTTTGTTTAGATCTTAGCAGTTCATAATATTGTAATCTGTATTATAAGTATTTTTCAAGAAGAATATTTATGCAACATAAATTATCAATTAGCTGACGAAACGAAAATATTTTCTTCCACTATCCACCATTTATACTCAATATACACGAATAATTAAGTAGCAAAGAATAATACATACAAATTATACCTTGGTTATTTTTTTATTAATTTATTAATTGTTATACGTACTTTGAAAAAGATGCGTATTTACGTGAAGTATATTTCTTTTTCATAAAAAATTAATGTATATGCCTATTACATACCGATATAGGTATTTATTTTTATATACTTCTCGGTTGACGTATACAAATATGTATATTTTATTTTGTTTAACATTTTTTAATTGTGCGTTTATTCACCCGCAAAAATTAAGTACATATACGTACCGATTACTTACAGGATATATTGCGCTTGCAAACGAAAACTGTGTTTCACGATAACCAACTATTGTAGATATACTCATGCTGGTTCCGCGTTGTTGATAATACTACCAATAGCTGTTTAATATTTAATATATCGTTGTATAAAAAAAGGACTAAAAAAACAACTTATTATTTTATTTGAAAAAAAACCTCTCGAAAATGTTATAATTCTTATAATGATATAATAATAATGTTATAATTTTTATAACGAGATTACTGGTTAATTTTTTATTTTTAAACTATCCGTATTTGTTCATTATGAGGGTCCTAAGTTATAACATTTATGTACTTTTATGTAATGGATTTATTTCAGAATAAATATATATCAAATTTTATTATGAATTAATTTCAGAAATGAAATGTATTAAACTTTTTTAATATTAAGCATTTATAATGAACAAAAACAAATTATTTGTAAGATATAAACTGTTATAGATTATATCAGTGTGTTTCAAATGTATTTTTTTTTTGTATTTGCTATATAATAATTAAGTTTAAATTAAGACAAGATTATTTGAAATAATTACATTTCTGTCTATAACAATTTATAATTTATCTACTATTTGTAAATTTATTAGATTTATAGAATTTTCAATTAAAAAATATTGTTTCTTGATTAGGAATGAGTAATATAGGTATATTTATATATATTTTTATTATAAAGCAATATTTTTGCTTATATAGGTAATTGAAAAATTTCTTTTTTAAGAGTTTATAAAATGTGTGTACGCAATGGGATTTAAAAGTCTATGCTAATTTAGATACATTAAATCTGGTTTGTTCAATCAGTCGAAAATTAAATAGAAATATATCAACAAATTTGTAAAACACATTATTTGTTTTATGATTAGAAAAAAACGTGACTTAATATTATTCTTGCGTTTATGGTCAATGCTTTTATTGTAAATGTATACAAAATAAATGAACGAAAACCTTGTAAAATAATATATTATAATTCATTAACAAAACTTGTATGGTTTCCAAATTATATTGTCAATCTCTTCGTAACATAATATACGTATTAGGTAGCGAGCTTGTAATCAAAATTGAGATGGCAACATCGGTGAATAGCTTAATTCCAAGTATATAATTTGTCAAGGATTTATTATATATATTTATACATATTTTCATATAGACTTTATACGATATTATTTATTTAACGTAATTCTCACTCTGTTAATCAAATAATGATTTTGAATGTAAGGTATAATTTTTTTTTCATCCTTAAATCCACTTCTCGGTTTTTTTTAAACATCCGACGTATTCAGTACGTAATGAAGTATCAATTTAATATACACAACCTATATTCCTTTTGATATCCATATATATTCGTCATCTTATATTCTGTCTTGTAATTTTTGTTTCTTCTATTGAATACTTTTTGGTCAAGAGCTTATCGTGTTTAGTTGTAAATTATATTCCATTTTGTTATTCGAAATATTGATAATTACAAATGCGTTGTTGTTTTTATCATAAAAAAATGTATTTTTTATTTGTTTAATTTAAGAAAATTTTAACAACAACAACAATAATATAATTTATTCGTTTGTTTATATATTTTACGTAATTAGATACCTGTTTTCAATGTCTATTACTGTACTGTATAATAAATAATGTCTACGCATAT
>JAIPRN010001230.1:0-50989 GCA_025469175.1 Geopemphigus sp. TES_GeoC_2020 | reverse complement strand
TATACACACATACATATATACATGCTAATTATATAGTATTATTATCATTATTACAGTATCGTATAAAGTATTCGAGAACTAGTATACTTAAAAAAAAAAAAAGTCGGATTCTAGATGATTTTACTTCTTTCGATTCCTTTAGGAGGGTGAAATATTACTCGTTCCTACAATATTATTATCGCTCTGCGTAGAAACCGCTACAGTTAGCCAGTAAATAGCTCGAACAATTTGCCGTTTTTTTTTTTATTTAAAAATGTTTATCACCGATAATGTTTTTAGTATATTTTTAAAGGTTATTTTTTACTACGCTGTATAATTATAAGGAAATTGTATACTACTAAACATGTGAAGCATATTGTACTAAGAGTATATAGCAATAATAATAATAATAATAATATCGGTTATTATTATTATTATTATTATTATTATTATTATTATTAATATTTCATATAAAATATAATATAAACTCGAGTGCGTGAACTATACGTATTTTTTTTTATATTATAATTATATAATTGTACGATAATTTTACACCTTTCGTTTATCTCTTTATATTAAACTTCCGATTTTTTAAGTTTTTGTTTTTGTTTTTGGTTTTTATTGTACTCACTCATTATTCGCTTATACATGGGCAAGTGCTTTTCTTTATAGAGTAGAGATTTATACATAAATTGTTAATATTAAATTATTATATTTATATACGCAAGAATGGGCAAAATGGTTACCCGAAATGGTATTGAAAATAACGAATAAGAAATAAAAACAATTTTACGTGATATACCGTAGGTATATTTGTGTTTCAGAATAATTCACCTAAACGCAAAACGAAAATTGTTATTACTCGGAACGTTAAATATTTAAGTTTGTGACTGTTGTAAATACACGTCGTATAATTCGATATATCCACATACAAAAAACGGCTATATTTTATTGACAACGGTTACTGACTTTGAACAAATATCCTACAACGTATAATGATCGAAGTGTAATTTACAACGAGCGTGTAAAAAAATATAATTCGCGATAATGTTCGGCACGATCTATGTTTTGCAAGACGGAGAACAAACACCTATTGAAAATACGAAATACGATTCCAATGGTGTAAAACAAAAACGTAAAAGCAAATTTGGATATATCGAATAAATTTCGTCGAAAACGTGTACATACGTTTTTTCCGTCTTCGCGTGCACGTATTATTGTGGTCGAACGACGATTTGTATTATTAATAAATATGCGCGTTATGTTCGTTATTAGTATTCGGTTTGATCGACGGGACTGTGGTCAAAATAGCCGTTAACCATAAACGCGCCAATATTGATAAGTAATTTTACGACGATTAATAATGTGTAAAAATTAATCTTAAGATATTAATATGAATAAAACAGCTCGAGCCAAGACAATACTCTACATTATAATATTAATACGTAGTATATTTATAAATATATATATATATATAATAGCGATGTAATTAAAAGGCTGTGTTTTAGTACAAGGAATGACGATAAAAAATATTATCTAAGTAGGTATGTAACGTGAATTTCGATAATAAAAATATTGTTTTTATTTCTCTATACGTAAGTCCGTGTACATTAACGCGTTCCTTTGAAACGAATACGGTGTCACGTCGAAATATTGTACGAATATAATTATATGGACAATGTAAAATCGTAATAAAAAAACGTGTCCGTCTGTTGTTGTTTTGGAGCCCAGTGACGATCGTACGTAGACGAATACGACGAAATCGGTACGAATCGATTAAATTGGCACACCACGACGAGTGGCGGTCTCCTTCATTTTCCCGACGAACTCGAGCCACGGTCGTTTCGTTCGGTTTCCGTGATCACGTCGAACCTCGCGGACGGGAATCGTATTATTCTCCCGTTAGTCACGTGCGGAAGAACGAAACCGGTGGCGATCCGGCGTGTTACCCGACGTCGGTTACGACGATGACTCGTAAACGACACGAATAAAATGAGCAAAATAATATCACCAATAAAATGGGACGGTTGTCGTCAATTGCTGGCGCGGAGGAAACTGATTTATTGTGGCGGCGTTTGTGCGACGTGAATCGCGTGACATTTCGTTCAATCAACGGATGGGAAGGGATGGGGAGCATTACGTTAAATATTTATGGGTTCGACGATCGGTTCGCGAAATGATTACGATCATTTTTATTGTTAAATATGTGTATGTATTTTATTATTTATCGAACGAGTGAGCAGAAATAGAAAAAAAACCGTACGTATTCTTTTGTTCCTGAGTCATGTTGTTTTCGCTGGTTTTAATTGTTAATATATTTTTCGTTTTTGTACATTCACTATAAATATATATATATATACGATAATGTAATAAATTATTCGTAAATAACGCGTTTGGATTTTTGGCAATTGTTGTTGTTCCACGCAACACGTTTCCTATCCCTAACCGCGTTAGTCTTTAACGGGGCACCGCGATTTTGGAGTACCTATTACGTCAAACGAGTCATTCCGTTTTTTCGACGAGTCGTAGGTCGAAGTTCAATTTCTACTCACTATTACACTAAGTACAATATTGTCAACGAATTTCAATGTTACGTGGGTTATTTTTTTTTTTGTAAATTTAATTGCGTCGTTTTTCGACAAATAAAATATAACTATAATTTTACATTTCGTGATATGAAACGATATTGTAATCGTTCGTTCGTAATTCCTTTTGCCGAAATTTATGAAAATTGAAGACGGGATGACACTTAGTTTTATCTCGAGTATTCGCCATGTACCGACGTTCGAAATCGAATAATATACCGTAATAGTGGCCAACTATTGATCCGTCTTAGGACGCGAGAGGTTAGTCGAACTCGTAAACGTACGTTTCCAACCACCGCATAGCTACCGTGTCAACAGATAAACTGTCTAAACAATGTAACGTTAAGTGTAACGACACGAATAGGGGGTATATAAAATGTCAACAGTCTATCGTCGCCCGAAATAAGATAAAATTATTAATTATAAAGAACCCGGTAATTGTTTATCCCGCACGATCCACTGATGATTGACAACGTATCGCGTTCCGTGCATTTACCGACGATTATCCGGGTGTTCGAGAACGTCATATTCGACAATGTTACGAATCGTGAATACTTGCGTATAGTTCTACTTTATTTATCCGTTACGACTGATTCTAGTTTTAACCGCTAGATGATGTTCATTATTCCGTTAAAAACGCATTTCGGTATCGGCCGTTGAAATAGTATAATAGAGGGAAAAGTTTAAGGATTTTTTCAAAAAACACATTTTCCACCGGAAATGCGCTAAGCAAATTTGAAGTAACACTGTTTAGAATATTGCGTTAGGCAATTATTATTGTGAACGGGCAAAAATTGCAGAACGATTACGAAGAATTCGTGATAAAGAGAATTGTTTTCTTAATTTATATTGTACTTTTATATATAAATATATTCTTTTGTTTGAACTTAGTAAAAGCGTTCCATGGAAGCACGAAATAAATACTTATACCTTAATTAAATGTAAATAGGAATTCAGTCGACAACGAGAGTATAAATTTATATAATTTAACGTGGTAAGTATACGATATTATTTATTTATACTAACTTATATTGGATTTAATTTCGATTTTAATGTCTCGAGACAATGCTGTATTTATTCACGGATATTGAAGGTGTACAGCGTGTTAAGCTGTGGAAGTTGTTGGGGGGGGGACGGCGCCCAAAAAAGGAAAGAAACGTGTACGGAAAGTTTTTGGAAGTCGCACGTGATCATCAATCCCGGAGTTAGCAAAATGCTTTACGTGGTTTAACTCGAAATCACATTTAAAGCGCGTAACGTCATTTTATTCGATTGAACCGCGAGCGGATTCCGAAAATATTTCGAACGGAAGGCGGCCGCGGGTGAAAATGAAGAGTACTCGTAAGACTACAACATACGCGTTCTTCAAATTCGAAGTGTATACTCATAAAATTAATTGAAACGAGTACAGTTTTTCAATACGCTCGTGTATACGCTCATGATTCGTGTTATACATCGGAATGAAATGTCGTCGCGTCAATTTTATCCGAAAACACAAATTTTCGGGAATTAAAAACCGATATTATTATTATTCGTAATATTTTATGTTTTGGAATGGTGGGAAGCCATCGCACGAATGTCGTCCCGTAACTTAATTACTAAAACCCAAACGAATATAATTGTCGGAGCCAATATATTTCTAAATGTTGGGTTTAATAGTAAGAATTGCGTATCGGATATTTAAAAATTTCGTTTTCCAATTTACAAACGCTGAATATTTTTTTGAAATTTCCGTGTTATACATTTCTAACAAAATTGTTCTAGCCTCGAGGATCGTTGTTTATTCTAAATTTACATATACAATAATTACCGAATATTAATTTTTGTATTATTTATTTGAAACGCAAGAAAATTTACCAAAATGACATTGTTAAGTACAAAACCAGACACACCCATGTCCATTTATATATATAAAACGTAAAGTTAAGACCGCCAGACCATTACGATAATAACGCGTAACTGTTGAAATCCATTTGTACGAAATACACGGCAACAATCGATAAACCAATTATATATACAGCTGAACTATAAATGAAATGGACTAATTTTCATTTACGTGACGAAATTAGAATGTTTAATTTCGACCCGTGATCGTCAAGGAAAAAAATTCACGAGATTTAAATTTGACGAGTAAATCTATTAATATAATTACGACGCGGGTAAAAATCCAACGATTACATCAGTGGCCGGTGTACAGCAGCATGCAGACGAGTCGCGAGCGTTTGAAGTTTTTTCGTCCAAAATATTAAACATATATTTGTAGCGTCCAAAAAGAGCGATTCTTTCATTAATTGTACTTATTTCCCGGGTCATCTAATAATAACGTGTAAAACGATATCGGTATGAATTTTGAATAATTGCTATTATTTTAAAAATAAATAGTTGACCATATTGCTTAAAAACAAGAAAAAAGTTCGTCAAGGTCCACGAGTCGTTCGTAATTAACGTGTACCAAAATTTTTTTTCGCCGATATACGACTTTACCTACTCCGTTAGATAATTATAGCACACAAACACATTTTATTAAATTCGTTGACTGTGTGGTAACTATTCGTACAACTCGCTCGTAATATTTTTCGGACTCACACACAAGTCGAATTCGGTAACATCGAGTAAGTAAATTCACAACAGCACGCAAAGGGTACCACGATAGGTGGTTTACGCCACTGGACTCGTTTCCGGGTGAAGGTACGTAAGGTAATTTTCGTGTAAGTACCTAGCTATAGTATAATATATATATATTATTAAATAAATCATTCGCGGATCGGCTAAGAACGTCATTGAATATATTTTATACAAACCGTCTTGGTATAATTTATGTTAAGTATCGAGTGACGTTAATTCGTAAGCGGAACACGTTTTCTGACGGGTATTGTGCGCGGTGAGCGAGATGTGTCACTATTATTTATATAAATTGATCGGGACGCGAAATTTTCTCATCTGCGACGGATTTCGTTATTTTGTTGGTTAGCGAGTGTATATGTAAACAATGTGTGTGTGTGTGTGTGTGTGTGTGTGTGTGTGTGTGTGTGTGTGTGTGTGTGTGTGTGGGTGACGTAACGAAAGACGCCGCTTACTCAAATCCGCGGGAGTTCGTTCGATACCGTCAATGGTGGTGCAGTCAATGAGAAATAAAAACGAAATACTGACGGTTTTAACGATTTGACAGACAAGAGATTTAGAACACTCTATCCATACATAAGTATACGTTTTAGTGTAATGGAACTTCGGAACGACAACCTTATAGGTACCGTGTATCGTTACAAATCGTTCTATCGACCCGTAAAATATATAATAAGATATATGGCACGCTCGAGTTGAGCGATGTGTCGTCTCACGTAACTATTGAGCAGTAGCACCGCACGATGTTCTAAAAATGTACTCGAAACAACCAAAACTTAAAAGGACTCGAACTTCGGAAAACATATCGAAAGATAATTGCGTATATGACAATCGAAATGAGTAAATACGAATACGTTTTGAAATTCGCGTTCGTTACAAATAGTTATTTTGCGATTTACCTTAATATGACATTTACACCAAAAAGTTGATGTTCGAAATGAAAACTGTCGTAAGAGAAACTTATATACGAAATTAAGTTTATTTACGTATTTATGTTTGTAACGCGATAATGGAATAATATTAACATTTTACAATTCTTTAGACTATATAATAATAATACTGTCTCGCCATTCACGTTTGAAAATCTATGATGTATAAAACCATATCTTACTTGTTTGCCTATTATACAACCCGTGACTTTGTATGATGACTGATGTTTTTATTTAGTTTCATTTTAGATAATTATAATGATATATATATATTGATTATTTTTGTTTTTAAATACGTGTTTTATTTTTACGACTACACATTTTGGAAAAGTAAACGCATTCGAAACTTTCGAATAGCCGAGCTAAATTCTTATACAGATTGTATTTAACGAGGGAAGTCGTATTAATTAATTTTTTTCCGTCACTCGGTAATTTTTGAAGAAAATTACAAAAAACGAAAACATTACATTTCTTCTTGTATTTCCTTTAGCGCAAACGTAAATAAACAAAAAATAATTCATTTTAATTACATAGAGAATATTTAGTTTTCTAAAAGACCATCAAAGTAGTTAATTTGATAAAAAAAACTTGATTACAAAGTCTTTGAATCACATAGCAAACAAAACTGTTGATAACTTTTTCTTTGATTTAAGAAAAATATTTTATCAAGTTCCGATAATTGTATTTTTTCCTATAGAAACATTCCTTAATTGAAACCAGATTATTTTTTCCCGCTATTTATTTTCGTTCTTAATGAACGGAATAAAAACAATATTAATTATTCGTAAGAAGTAAAAATATCTCAATACAAACTTTTCGAATAAATTTAGAACATTAATAATTCAGGTGTAATACTGAAATAGTCGCGACAACATTAACGAAGTTTACAAAAAAATTAATCAACTATATTTTGTCGAATAAAATAACAATTTAAAAATAAAATAGACAAATGGTACACTAACTGCAGAAGAGTACTGTAAACACTCATCACACTTTGCTGATTTCGGTCCAACACAGTATCGCGTATTATTATATTATTATTATTTTAAGTTTGAAAACAATCATTTTCAAAAATGTATTCCAATCAAAGCTTGATTTTTACACTATATGTATGTATGTATATGATGTTTTCAAAATTCGAGGATGTCAAAAACAAAATTACGGCGCGAATAAGTTTTGAAATAGAAGTAGCAATTCGTTTTTAATATATTTGTATATTATTAAAAAAGTTTCCGGTCTTATTACTGAACAAAAATGAGAACACTTAATTAATAGAAATAAATATTACGAGGACGTCAGGGACATATTATTGTCTTTAACGGACAATATGACGAAATCACATAACGTAGAATATTAACTGTAAAGTTTAAACAACTATCACCAACATTTGAAAATAAGAATATTTTACAAGGATTGACGCGCTGTTTTAAAAAATATAAGTTAACACGCTTACTATGCCGATAACAAAATAAAAACTTATAACTCGTCTACCAAATCGTTATTCAATATTTTACAATAGGGACGTTTCTAATTTTGAAATTAGTGATTACGCCCCATGATCGATACAAATTCCACAGATTAAGTTTTGTTACGATGTTAGTCAGGTAGATCGTCTTGATGATTACCGAAGTTATAACCTTTTAAAACATATTTTTCATAATTTTGCTTAACATTAACCGTGAACAAATAATTATAGTTTCGTTGTGACCAATACTCTTAGAAGTAAACCGTTAAAAATAATATAATAAAATTTTTATTTCTAACAATCTTCTTTTTAGTATAATCTTCGTCTTATTCAATAATAGCAACGAAATATCACGAATAATAATAAATTATCACAAAATATTATAAATATTATTATCTGTATTCAGTTTTTTATCCTTATGATTATCGAGTATATTGTACAAAAAATTAATTCGTCGTCGTTAGAATTTTGAAATTTTACCGCGTAATTTATTCTTATTTAAGTATATAATATTTTTATAATGTGTTGAACATACGATAAATGTGTAAAAATTATAAATTTTTCAATAGATTTTTAAAAGCCATTTCGAATAATTTTTCAAAATATATTTCATAGAAAACCATGCTGCGATAAAATTCCGGTGCGAATACAAATTATCGACTACATTATATCTACGTAAGCTCAATTTTTTTAACGAATCCTTCTACTAATACTTAAATAAAAAATAATCTTTGTGTATTGTCCTCGTAAATATCGCTATTATTTTCAATTATTTCATGTCGGACAAAAGCGTATATGTATATAAATAAACACGTACATATACAAAGAGGAAATTAAACAATATTAAAAACTAACTTGTTCGCTTTGTCGGAAACGGCGCCAAAACGTTTTTATTATACACAGACGCTTTTGAAATTACGATTTTCCTTCGTCTTTTTTCTGTGTAACTCTACAAAATATAATACGATCGATTCGACGGACAAAAATTTAATATTTAAAATTTTTAAAACGCCTCGTCCGCGTGTTCGAACAATAAACTTGATTTGGTCCTCTCCTCCTGATTGGATGTAGGAAAAACGTAGAAATAGTTATTTTAACGAATATTTCGGCTCCCTTCTAATATTCTAGAATGAAACGAAAATTAGACGTTTAACGTTAAGAATTTTATCGCGCGAAAGAGAAAAGATAAAAAAACGAAATTTTTACATATTTTCAAAGCGAACTTGATATCTATTTGACGTTTTCTAATTGGCTTCTAGCCTGCGAAAAAATATTATCACATATAAACGAAATGCTTTGAGCATATATTATTAGTTAAGGCGAACATTTTTTAAAATTATTTTTGCCTTGGCCAATATGTTTGATATTGGATATAAAGGTATAAAGAAAAGGAACACGAGGTAAATTATCTAAAACAACATTATCAGGTATTGCGATCATTCATATTTTCGTTTATGGACTTAGTTCAATATATCGTTTATATTATTAAAGTATATTTTTAGTCGTGAAATAAAAAATGAAAATTTTGATATAATTTATGGGTGTGGTGGGCGAAGCCCTCCTCAATTTAGTCTTTCGGAACGTCATTTTTTATGTCTGTGCCATTTTATGTTTATTTTTGTGTCATTAATTTTTTCCTAATTCAAACTCTACTTGGAATATATATATATATATATATATATATTCGGTTATTTCTGTAACTAGTATTGTATATTATATTTCCGAGTTTCACGATGCGAACCATGAAACAAATATCACATTCTTTATGGTATAAATATACGTATTTATTGTTTCTCAATCGCCGTATTAATACAGTATTGGTCCGGAAAACTTATTATTATAGGGAATATAAAATATATACATATATATATATACATACTTATTCACTTCGCGAAAAAACAAAGTATTATGTCTCGATACATTATGTCTTTCTTTAATTACAATGGTCAGTGATTTTGTTTTCAATAACACATATATACATCGACACTTACACAATTACATTTAATATCCATACGCGTTTAAATTGTTTATTTTATTGGAAACCTTAAGCTATATTCGTGTAATTACTTATTATATATAATTATTGATAAATCATATATATGTGTTTACGTAATATAGAATACATTGCATTTACAGGGATGTTATTATGATGCAAATAGTAATATTGCGATTGAGACATACGTATTCAAAAAAGGTATTGAAGTTATTAGTTTAACAAACACAATTTGGATTAGTCTAAAAGTTAAATGATTTATACTTATGAATATTTCGATTAAAAATGTTAAAGAGTTTTACTTATACTACGTGTAATTTAAATTTTTCTGTAATTCAAATGTCAAAAATTGTTTGTAGCCTGACAACATGTAGAATTAAGTGCACAGAATAATAATTTTCTTTTACACCTTTACGTTATTTCATATTGATTCGTTGTAATTATTATTGCGCGTTCATAATAGTACCAAATATAAAATATAAGTTATTATATAAATATATATATACATTTTTAAAATTAGTTATAAAAATTATATAAATTGGAGAAACGCTGTAAGCGGAATAATATTTGTACTATTCCCGAGCAGGAATATTATATACGCTAGAATAATGTTGGGTTATCCGGAATTATTATCCGTAAAATAAAAAAATAAATAAATACCGCGCATATTCACGCTTGTATTAATACGTAATATAATTTTAGATTCGCGCTATATTTACTCGTAGATTTTTCAACTATTCTTTTATTTTTGTGTCCGATTCAGGAACAAAAATTTGTCGTCTATTGGCTTATGTATTTATATTTAACACTCGAAAAGCGTAAATATACGTATAATTTATTTAGTGCCACTGCTATTTTCGTAATTACCGCCACTATATGGCTAGTTAATATTAAATTACTTTTTGTCTACTCTAATCAAGAAGAACTAATTGGTTATGGCTTGGTGAGAACAAAACAACGGGAAACCTAAAAATTTGCATTTAAAATAATAATTGAAATCGTTATTTCGTCCGACCGTATTCGTTCGCTTTTTAAATCATAAATTTTCATTAAAAATTAAAAACAAAAAAAAAACATTAAAATTTACCGATCCCGTCGATGAATAATTCACGAAAACTGTGCATAAATAACTAGTATTAAGTCTTCTAACTAATTAAGTTATTACTGAAGCACTACGCGTATATACGTTTCTTTTTGTTTTTTTTTTTAATATGCTAATTTTTCAAACTTCCCGGGTTAAAACTTTTTTTTTAATTATTGGCTCAAAGTTGTTTACCGTTATTTCGGCTTGGAAAGATTAACAGAACATTCAGAAACGTCAAATCGGAATCCCGCACAACCCGCCTCGCGGGTTTTATAAAATATAACTTTTTTTTATTTTCTAAATCACTAACTCTCACGTAACGTCCACGTATCGTATTCCGTGTATACTACAGCGGTCATGTATTAAGTTTTCGCATTACCCTTGAATTTATGCGGTCGTGTTTTCGCTGCCGACGGTTTTTATCCTTTTCATACAGTGCGAGCAGAGTAAAAACGGTTAAAAGCCAAAGGTGCGGCCACATATTTAACTTACTTGATAAAACAAAGTTTTATCGAAACGAATTTATTGCCTTGTATTCGCACTTAAATATATAAACATCGTTCTACACCATTGTGCAGCACGCGCGGCACTTAGAACTACGCATTTTTACTCTAAACAAATATACACACACACACACACACAAATTTTCCAGTCCCTAAAAAAGAAAAACCTTAATAGTCATACTTTATGCAAATAAATAAACCATTGTACGTTAAACATTAACGTATTAAATTCTAGGCCCGTTAGATATATATTATATAATGTACCGTGTGCTTACCCGGACGTAGGCATATTTTTTTCTTCCTTTTCACATTTCGCACGAACGATAATCGGCGCAAACCTCCAAAAATAACATTATTTTTCATTTGCACCACAACTGTGTGACGATTTAGTTATAAATTAATTTAATACGTCATTATACTGCGCGTTAGTATTATTAGATGATTAATATTTATGGTTTACTTTTTCAATTAAGGTTTTGACGTTTTTTTTTTTTTTGTAAAAACACAAAAACATTTCGTTTAATACTGATGTTTTCGACGAATATATGATTATGAGATTGCACTCTCAGCCATGTGCCTTTTACTGTGGTATATACATGAGTACGCTGTATTAATAAACACGTTATAAACATTATACATTTTTCCGTTTTTTCTTTAAATAGCGCGAACTATATAACGATATATATATTATATATATAAAAATGACGTGCGTTATCTTGAAAATATTCTTCTCTTTATATTTAATAATAAACTAATTTCACGAAGCTCTGATTGAACACATATATATCAGTCAAGGACCCATTCCGGATCTGTATTAAAAAAAACCTATGAAACCGAGAGAAAATTAACCCCAAGCGCGTCGCCATTATCGGCGAGAACACAAACGATTGGCAAACGTTGATAGTAAATTCCTTTTCTTTGGGAAATGGAAATTATGATTTTAGTATTTTCGCAAAAAAGAAACTTTACGTTTCGGGATAAAAATTCCGGGCAAACCAACCGTTGTTGATGGGAGTTATTTACGGTTCTATCGCGCACGCATAAAACGAACGTGGGTAAAAATTGTGAAAAAATAAACGGCTCGTCGGTGGCGACTATAAATAAATAAATATTTATTGCCCACGTATTCGGCAGCCAGTGAAGCGACCTTTGTCACGCGCGTAATGCGATCGCCACGGAGAACTGTCACTGGGTATCGATAATTCGTGTCGTTTCTTTCGCGACCCGCGCATATTAATTCCGGACAAACCCACCGTCTTGTTCCGCAACTGTAGCGTACCCCGCGTATTATTACAATCCGATTATTTTCGAATTCGTTTAAAATTACGCATTTTCGATCGGCACCGTACTGACGAACGTATTACTAACGATGTATTATTCGTCGCTTTCGTAATTTTGTTTCTAAACGTCCGTTATTGCAGGTCGAATGACAAGTAAAATTCGTCGTGTGTACAACTTATAACTACACGTCCCTTGTACGCAAGTAGATTCTTCCTCGTCGTAGACGTTTTTATATTCTTCGATTTGCGGTCGTTATTATCTTAAAAAAATTACGAAACGTATTTGAACAACTAGTTTTGCGTTTTCGTCGAGAAGTTACATCGTAATTTTTTTTTTTTGTCTAATCGAAATATCAGTTTCGAAAAAACGTAGCGTAAACACGATTTATATTTCATTTTTAGAAAAAAAATTGCCAAATATTTTAGTAGAATAAAAACGTAAACTTACATACGACAGAAACACGCCAAAATATATACGCAATTAAAACCGACGTAAATGTACATAAAACGTGTATCGTGCGCCCGAAAACGAAGGAAATGTTTTCGTAGTGAAGTTTCTGAGGCTACGCAACATATGGTTCATATTCGTAAAGTATCTATTTATTAACCGGGTCGTGTCCGAAATTTCAAAACTAAGTATTTTTCGTAAAAAGAATAAACCTTCTTTTCAATTTTTATCAACGAGCCGTTTAATTTTCAAACACCTAGAGTAGACAATTTTATGACGTATCGTTTATTGCGATGTACGCTATAACGCACCACCCAATGTTCATAAATGTATAATATTATTACGAAACGTATAACGAAAATGGAAACGACAGCTAATGTCTAAACGAAAATACGAATTGTTGGTTTTTAATTATTACGATAAGCTCGCGATAACAGTTTATTTAACGGCGGCGCCCCAGAGCAATTTCGACTGTGTTTATACGTTATTTTTTTTCGTTTACTGTTACGACAATTTCGAAACCTAATTATTTTTATGTTCTTATCGTCGTCGGACATTGCGCGAAAATGCGTATATAAATACTAATAATAATAATACTTTTTGTTTTGGGGAAATTAATTATGTAGTAAATAATTAATACGAAAATACAATTAAATCCTCCGGCTCGACCCTAAGTAAACTCGATTTGGGCTGGATGAGTGTAATGAGCAAAACTTTTTTCGGCCAAAATAAAATAATTATCCAGCCTCCGTAATCGCCCCGTGAATCGTACGTTATACATACTGAGAGATAGGATTGAGCAACCCCACTCGTAGTTATTTCGTTTTGTTATGCAAAATTTGTTTCGTCAAATTCGTAACGAAATCGATTATTTTCTTCAAAATCGTTAATGTAAACATCATTTTGTCGTTTTTAGCGTAAAATTAACGTAGTTTCGGTCGTTTTCGAACAATTTAGTCTTATTTAAATTCTAATAACAAAAAAAATACACACACACGCATATGTGTATACAATCTGTCTTGGTACGCACCTCAACGTACTGTGTAGCACTAAAATAGGGCCAATCAACGCCATTGCGTTGTACGTTCCTCCGTTTATTAATGGATTTTAATTGTTTTTTGTACAAAACCGAAAACAAAATTGATCCTTGCGTAGAGTTACACGGAAAACGACGCGAAATCATTTTCAGTAGAAAATACGATGGGAACGCTGACATTACGCAGCGTGTATCAATATTAAATTACTTAGTTTGTTTTTATTTTCGAGCGGAATTGTTATTTTTGAAATCCGACGTTCCTAAGTACCGTTTCAGTGAATTGCCACCATGAACAGTTTATCGGTCGAATAGGGAGACTACATCATTATATCGTATCGACAGAAAACGATGACGCCCAGGCGTATAATCAGAAAATATTTATCCAGTTCATCAGTTTAATTCGAGGAATATGAAATAAATTGTAACAGAATGAACAAGCTCATTTTTAAATACGAATTACAATTATTCTACCGACTTAAATTTATCTAAATCGGTGTTTACATCGTCGCGACACACCGAATTATATATTTAACCGTTTCGTGGTACCGAACAATTTATAACGTTTAAATGGAATAACACTACACAGATCCTTAATTCTGGTATTGTAATTGTGGCTACCTATGTGTTGACGTTGTTTATTCAAATATCGAACGTACAATTTTTCGAATAATATATCGGAGTTGTATAAATGAAAAAGTTTGTATAATAACGGTTTAGTCATTCGCGTATTCGTTATAATAATAACAAATACGACGATAAGTACACGTAATAAAAATATACATATATATAATTATTTTATTCGTAAATTTAAAACGGATTTGTTTTCCGTATATATAGTTCGTTTTGAATAGTTGTTTTACTTTCGTGCTTTAATATCGTACGCATATACGTGTAATGTAACGATATACTTCCGAGGAACACAAAAAACAACGTAACCACGAAATAACGATATTGTACGTACGGGCAATATACGTAACCTAACTTTAGCTACACACGCGTACGTGACACGCGATGCGACTGTTTGTCAATAACAGACGCGCTCGAATTTAAACATTATTAATTTAGCGACGTGAATATGTAACGAAAGCGTTTCCTATCGTTTACGCGTAATAGCTTTCTTAGTACAAAGTTTGAACTATATATCAAAGTATTCAAATTTACGACTATTTCGATTTCACATTTTTTTTCGCTTTTTTCGTAACATTTTATAACGTTTTTATCGTATAGTATAGAAAATAAGACAAAGAAATGGATGAATACCCCTTGAAATGGTTATTTAAAATAATATTTCGATTCTAAAATAACAAAAACCGACAAATCGGCGTTTTCGAATTTCGTAGTTGGAATTGTACGTTCAATGATATAAAATCGGTTTCGTTGTGGATTCACAATATAATTGTTCGTGTTAGATTCGCAAGTATGTTTTGGGTTTGCAAAAAGACCTTAAGAATACTGTTCGTATTATTTATCGAATATACGGTACATTATTATTGACTACGTAATATTTTCACAATCATGGAAAGTACGCCGTTCAACCGCGACAAACGTGTTTAGTGACCCGTATAAAATATATCGCCAAATGACTTGTGGATAAATCCGCAGCGGACGTGGATTGCGTATTTTCGAAAAATCCGAAATATTTTTCGAAAAACATAATCGTATAGCGGTCGAATGTTTAAAACACGGGGAATAAAATAACGAAGCCAAATCGTTCTCGTATAATATCGCGTAACGTTAAAATAAGTTAGTATGTACAACCAACGCGACGAGTTGTTGTTCTTCGCGTACCGTGTCGTCCTCACTGGACGCTAGCCGATTACTCTGGCCCGTTCAACTTTTGTCATACGCTCTGCGGAATAGTTTTATTAGCGTTACCCCTAATCATTTATTTAGAATGCTTATACACGATGCCCTAGTTCCGCTTTTTCCGGTTTTACCTTCGAGGTTGCTTTTGTGTCATAATTTACGCGGTATTACTATATTAAGTTATTATTATTTCCTCTTTCCGATTGTATCCGAGACTACCTCAATTCGTTCTTCAAAGGACTATTTCATTCGTTGCCCGATGAATTCTGAAAATCTCAAGCATACGCTTACGTCACACCATGTTTCGAAGGACATACATCGTAACCGTTAAAGTTCACATTCCTACCTCGCGCAGTGGATGTTGCACATAAACGTAGCGCTTCAAAGTTCGTAAGCGAATATATAAATTTCAACTCAAATTGCCTAGTATATTCGTCGTTTGATTAAATTTGGTTCGGGCTTACGAGTTTTTATCTCTTGGAATCGGTGCAAATTTACGTCGAGTTTGTATCTAGATAGGTAAATGTACACACGCTCCCCCGACTGTATACTGTCTACGTGAAATTAATCATTGATATCATTATTTCTACTGACTATCGTGATTTCGGTTTTGTCGTTATATGACGTTAAACAAAACGCGAATTTCGTCGTTTTAATCGTAATGGCTCGTTACTAGCGTTTCGATTTTTCCTAAACCATAACGTCGTAACAATAGTATCGTTAATACGTTCGAGACGGCATTTTCACTTTCATCGTGCGTCCGCGTTTGTTTGAAAGTGTAATTTGGGGGTTAATAATAATGATTAGACTTCGGTGTGGGTCCGACACGCGTGTATGTACCCACCTACCTTTATATATATATAGATTTTTGCCGACAATGGTCGAAAACTATAATTCTACATTAACGAGGTCGTTGTCGTTATTTTTGTTAACATTGTACGTTGGTGTGCGGTGATTCCGATATTTCGCGCAATATTTCACGAAACTGAACGTAATGGTCGGTAATAATCGAAGTTTGTCGAACCTTACGGAAATATCGTTTTTCTGCGTCGTGGTCGTCGACGGAAAATCCAAAACGATTAACACTTATATGCGACGGTAAGTTTCCGAAGTGTAACTGTTATTCACTCGACTACTACAATTCGGCGATTTGGTCAACTTTGAATCCAATTGTGAAACGACAATATACTACGGACACGTTCCTATACCGTGTTAATCGTATTTAATTTTACCCGAAACAATTTTTTATTTTTCTGAAACGAATACATATTTTCCGCGTATTTTCCAATATCTAAAACACGAACGCGGCGCTACGCATATATAACGTGTCGGTGTGGATTATTCAGATTCGAGAAACGAGTTTTACCAGAAAACGAGGGATGGACGGATAAGGAGAAGGGAAATAGTTCGGATGTATGTAAAAAAAAAATGGCAACAGAATAAACAAGACTCGTTTTAAATGTTAATGATAATCTGACTTTTAAATTCGACAAAGAGAAAAATTAACAAAGTAAAAAGTACGATTTGCGTTGTTGCGCCCGGTATATATTATATTATTATACGACCGAATAAATAATATATTCGAAATGTACGAATAAAATAAATAAACAACCGACGATGGGCTTACGGAAATTGCGAGACGGTATATAAATTGTGTGATTACGCGGAAGTCGAGAATGCCGTCAAAAAACAGCGCGAAAGAAACCTAAAAGTGAATTGGCTAATTTATTTCGAATGCGTAACGAGACGAGTTTTAAATAATAGATTAGACAATCAATTTGTGTACAACTCGCGAATGTATTTATTATGTATGGTTTTGTTGAGAATATGCGAGCGTATATTTTGTCTGACAAAACACGCTGTTTGTTGTTTGTATCCAACATTTTTTTTAAACACGTTTATTCGTTTATATTACTTCAATGTGTTTAGATGCTACGCAAAATGTTATCGCTCCGCTTAAACTCGCTGTTAAATGATAAACGATTACCGTCTTTACAAATTACAAACAACTCGCCATCGTTTTTCGAAGAAAACGAACACCACGAAGTTCAGGGCGTAGTCGGCGTATAAACGCCAATTTTTTATTCCGAATACTTCCTTGGAAAATGTTCGGTGCAATAGCATTTCGAATATTAATTATTTTATTCGAACTTTAAAACGGTTCATCTTAAATTCTTTATATAGGTATAGTTTATGGGATCCTTTAAGTACCGCCAACGGCGAATAATTACCGCGCTACACATTCGTGTTGATACGAATCGATTCGTTACGAGTCGCCTGGCAGTAAATTTTATTTTGAACATAAAACCCTTTTATACATTGTCTTTTTACGTTATATAGTCATAATAGTCCTTCGATTGTATTCATATAATAGACATTACAACGTTTCTAATTTTATTGAATTTTCGGCTTTAAACACAAAAGAAATAAAATGGAATTTTTATCATTTTTTTTTGTGTACGAAAAATTTTACGATATCAAACCATTATTTTTTTACACGCGGATTAGGTTAGGTCGGTCAGCGTATAATGAAACACACCGCAGAGCATACGTTATTCGATTGTCCTCGGTGAAGACAGTGGAGGAGACATTCACTCAATGTCTGCGTGGCAGACGATAGTGTTCAACCAGCAGACGGAGTACTTGCTCTACGGTCTCTATAGAGTTACCTCAACGCTTATGCCGATACAAAAAATGGCCTTCTCCAGAATAATCGAGGGGATAATAACGGAGGAAGAACAGGATGAGAAAGAATGGGAAGCAGAGACAACGGTTTAAACTCATAACGTCGAAATAAGAACGAGAAGTTTAGATAGAAGGGAAAAGGAAGGCGTATACGAAAATAGAAAGCAGCAATGACGAAAGAAAGGCGGATGAAGATTATATATATGACTCTTTATTGATTGAAATTTTTTTCCATTATTAATGTAAATGACAACGGCGTGAAATTTAATCATTGCATACTTGTACCTTTTGATTGAATAAACAATGGCAGCGGGAGAAAATAATACGAAAGCGATCCCCTTTTTTGCTGGAAAATTAAACGAAAAAAAGGTATGACGAAACACGCTATGGGTTTGAAACAGGCAAAATTAATTTACGATAGCGGGAACGAGAAAAAACCGAATTAAATTATTTATAAAATTTCGGACACTCGTCTACGTCCAAGTCAAATCTCGAGTGGAAAAACATTTAAATACCTACTTACGTCGGTTGTAATACGATTGTTTACCGAAATCTATGTCCCGATTAGTTTATACGATTGTATACTACCGAGGACCGAATGGCTTCGAAATGATGGATTTTCGTCGCGCAATATTACGTGCGTTGTCGATTAGTTTGTCCCGATTTGATGATTTGAACGATATATGGCCTAAAATGATTTCGCGAACTTTCCGAGATTATTTACGGTGAACAATTTCATTTTGCTGAGCATCCAGCTATCTATTTGTGTATTTGTATTGTAAATGGAACGGATTTTCGGTCTTAACCGAATGAACGCGCTTAAAAACATTTCATCGGTTATGCAAGAGTGCGCATATAGCAGTGAATACAAATTTGAAGTATATTTACCGAGAATCCGTCTCGTATGAATTTTCCGACACAACATTCCAATTATCTTCTGGGCTTTCAACAGTCGTATGACGCCATCGCGGGACAATTTGCTTTCGTGCCGTCCTACAAGTCCGCATCAGCTGTGTCGGCATTTTCCGTGCTATCGATCGATATTTAATTTTTTATTCAAACGCGGCCACGTTTAATACCGTCTCTACGAATTTTGTCTTATCGTTAGGCTATGATGAAACCGGTGTCGGTTGCCACGTAATTTTGATTTTAAACCAATCGGAACGATTCGAGAATTAAAAATGTTTAACCGGAGACGAAATTATTTTTAATTTAAATGAATTTGGTATATGAAAACCGGCACGTAATATCGTTTTGCGTTGGTTCAGCTTACCGGCAATGTAGATATTGTGTGTACAATTAAAATAATATAACGAGTAAAACAAGCGTTATTATTGTAATATTCGCCCATTGTGCACGACACAATCGAACGACAAATTGTATGATTATAATTCCAATAATGATCAACGCGTTAATAATAGCGTTATAATAAATAAATAAATTGACGAAATTTAACGCCGTAGGGTTTTAAAGGTTTTTTCGAAATAGTGCTATCGTATATATTTAATAATATTTCGTTTTTAAAAACTGTATGAACAAAACAATGTAGTTTTTCGGGCAACGACGACAAAACAGTACTGTTATAATACACCCGCGTATTTAACGAATAACATGAAATAAAACAAAAATAATAATCATAAACTTTACGTAATGGTAAACGTTACGCAATTTTAAAAACAATAAAAACTCTTTTACTCGGGAAAGAACAAAAAGAAAAAAGTATTATCGTTACATATTTTATTAAATATAATTAAATAATTGTAAATCAACGCTATTATTCGTACTTGTTCGTTATGTTTTAAAATAGATTCGATTTTTTTATCGAACTAAGCGAATTCTCCAAATTTCCGATGTAATATTAAACGTTTCAAATATTGTTCGCAATGGCCGAGATCCGTAGGAATCGACCATAGATGACTGTTTTCTAATACATTTTGTTCGTCTCTTTACGAAAATTGCGTACTACGCGTCGTAGTAATTGAGTCACCACCGTATACTTTGATCTGCTCGTATTAATGCTTCGTTTTCGAACGCTATTTTAATAATTTCGAAAGTTTCAACGCCCCCGAGCCTCGCGCAAAACGTGCTGCGCTGAGTATTTACCACCCAGCAACAAAAACATTTTGTACACGCGGCAGTAATTTAATCATAATTATCGATTTCGTTATAAATTTAATTTGGAACGAGCGTACATGGAAGTTAGACGTCGTCGTTTAAATTTACATATTAAGTGCTCGTATAAATATATTTCAATATATTTTTGTTCATATTCCATTACGTGTATTTTGAACACCATTCGCCAGTAGAGTTAACTATTTTGGATTTATGGTTTATTAAATTTTTTATTATACACTTTATCTTATATTAAAAAATATAAATGTATTTATATAAATTTACAAACTTTGTGCTTTTAAATAATTTAATTAAATTCGTATAAATATAAATTAATTATTTTACCATTTCCTTATTCCAAATTCCAAGTAAAATTACGCCTATTTACTTTTATTTATGAATACGATTCGCGAATGATCTGTATGTCAGTTTAAGTGAGACAATTAGAGGTTTTAAAACTACATACTTATAAATCGTTGTATTCAAAAAATAATTTTGAACGACACTAGTGTTACGTTTTATAATTAATGAATATGACGAAACATAAGAAATTAGAATTAATGACTCCTAACGATTTTATTGTGATATATTGATATCGCTATAATAACGCGAGAAATGAATTTAGGTCGCCGTAAATTACATTTTTAGCTATATAACGTTGTTTTTTATTTATTCGATTTTACGATTTTCGGAATTTATGTAGGAAAATATATCTGTAATTATGTATTTAATTTTCAGTTATTATGTACACGAATATATATATGTTCCTTATAGATTTAGAAAAATTGCAATAAACCCGAAAAACTTAATCGAACATCTCTAGACAAGTGCAATTTTGGTATTTCACATCTGAAAACCATGATCAGACTCTTCGCATATTCCAATTTGACCAAATTTCGTTTCGTTTTTTCCCGCTCGCGTTAGTTTCGATTAATTAAAAATGAATCGAAAACTTCGAGTCGGGTTGATTAGTTACAGTTCATAACGAGTTTGGAGACTGTTCTAAGACGTCGAGTAAAATATCATATTTTCTTACGCGATAATTTGTTATATTTTCGAAACATTTCGGGACATACGCTTATATTACGAAACGTCTCATTTTACGAAATGAACGAAAATATATATTCAATATTTCTATAAATTCATCAACGTTTCGTGTAATTGTTCACGTTTAATTCTCGTAATAAATCGTTGGCGAATCGTAAAAAATGCATACAATAATTACCGAAAACGCATTAAACGTATTTACTTTAAAACCGGTAAAAGTCGTCAAATATAATATTACGGATTTTACGTTTAGATATCATATAGTCGTAAATCCATAAAGTATCTGTTCGTAATGCGTAGAATTTACGCTGTATAATATTAATACTGACAGTCATTTCTCATACTTGTTAAACATGTTTATTGTTTTCGGGGATTTCGCGAGTCTCCAAAAGTCTAAAACAAATATTCGATTCACCATGCGTGTAAGTCGCTTTGCGGTACATGTTTCTCGCGTGCGTTGAACATAAGACTTAAATCGATAATTTTACGACGCACAATATGTGTACTATGTATTATACATTTGTGTATCTCAGTGCACTTTGAGCACATAATTATTGAACGGAAATGGCGCTTTCGATGAATCACCGTAAATACAAACACTTTGTTGTCCAGTGCATACACG
Organism: Geopemphigus sp. TES_GeoC_2020; assembly: GCA_025469175.1. NCBI lineage: Eukaryota > Metazoa > Arthropoda > Insecta > Hemiptera > Aphididae > Geopemphigus > Geopemphigus sp. TES_GeoC_2020. Next base: position 28,793 of record JAIPRN010001230.1, on the reverse strand, counting down.
GATCGATTTCGCGTCAGGAGTGTAACGTATATATCTTTATGTACGCCGTTAATTATCATATACGTCTTAGTTGCTTTGTGCGTCGCATTCGATTTTCGTTACACATATTGAATTTGTCCGACTTCCTTTGAGAGTTAATTATAGTTTACGTACGCGACGAATTTACATAATACGGTACTGGCTAATGATTTCACAAATAGAATCGGGCAGGTTTTCCGAGAATTTTTTGTAACATGGCCGCAAATGCTCAGGTACGGTTAAGTTAGGATAGGTCCGCGCGTTCGGACGCTCAAATCGATCGTGTCCAATATATACATACAGCTGCACGCGATAACAATGGCGCGCGACAACATTTAAAACGTTTTTGTCGATCAATCTCCGTCCAAGGTTGTAATTCGTTTTTCGTAAGTACCGTTTGATAAAATACATTTGCGTATGTCCTTTGGTGGTATATTTGAAACGCTCGTACCGAGCAATTTCGTGTACGAAAATATAATTAATCGGTACTATTTATTACGCAATAGACAATTATAATAATTGGTTCCTGGCCGGCAACCGCCCCGCCGCCCGTTAACTGTACATTATTACGTATGAAACTTCGGGAATATAACGGAAAATATGGAAATATTTCTCCATAACGTATCGTTTCCGTAACGTAGTCACGTTTTGCAGTTACAAACTTTTGCGTAACAAGATTCCTCGATTATATTTTTAACGATTAAATTTCTTCCGCTTTATGAAATTCCAATCGGCCTTATATAGTTCTTTATGTATTTCGCGTCCAAGTTTTGAAACACCCGAATCGGAATAATGCTATACATACATATCCGATGGATAAGCACAGTCCTTATGGCTCACATTTTTAATTCAATATTTTCATTTTCTTTATTGCCTAACCAATGTGTTTAGTCGCGCGAAGTATACGGCTACTATATTACAAATATACGTCCGTGATTTTTTGTTAAGCGTTCGAGGTAAGTCGAAAATTTGCATTTATAAACGTTGACAAAAAAATACAAAAAAAAAAATGTTTAAAATGATAATTTTCGGTTATATCTACATTTGTTATAGTAAAAATCTGACGTTTCGGACATATTGTGGTCATAAAAAAACGAAGGAATATAACCGGTGAGATAAAAAAAAAATTCGAATGAAAAAACTAATTTCTCTAAAAACAATTCGTAAATCAAGCAGCACCTAATGAGCGGCATCGAAGGATAAAAAGACACTGAAACGTAACCGAAACGTGAGGTTTCTACAAAAAATAAAGTGACTGGTAGTACTGAAAATTTTCGTTATAAAAAATAAGTCCGCGAAAGCCTCGATAATTCGATCGAAACATATAACCGATGATAAAATTTGTACGACTAGTACGGAATATAATAATAATAATAATAATATTACGTTTATTAAAGCGTTATTAATGTACAATATATATATATAAAGAAATGGAGTTAGAGGAAATTCGTGCGCTAATTATTATTGACGTAGAGGTAGCGCTTTTATTTTAGGTCAGTCGTATGAAAAAGCGTCGAACCCGAATAATAATACGATGCACAAGACAGACAACGATAATGAAAAATGGACGACGATACCTAAAATTAACGGTATCATTTACGGACGTCCGTTACAATATCTGGGTAATTAACCGATTGTCTGAGGTTGACGAACGGTAATCGTTATTTCCCAGATTCGTGCAGAAATGAAAAAGAAACTGAAGTTTTAACGAATTAATTCAAAATAAATAAACGCGATATACACCTGTGGTAATCTATTTTTGAAAAACGCGTACAGGGAGTAAACGATTGTATAACGCACGTTGGTACGTTTCGAAAGCCAACGGTTTTCCATTCGGGGAACCGTAGTGATACAATTGTGTTATTTGAACAAACGAAAGACACGTAAACGAAATTCAATGAAAATCTAGACGGATAATTGGCCGCTAGTTGGCGGCGAAAAAAATCGCCTAACGTGTTACGCGCGTGCCTTTTACCTTTCCGCGTCGATGTTTCGCGATTCTACGTCGTATCATCCGCGCCTTATAAATACGTACATTATTACACGTAGAGCGTATATAACGCGTAGTATAAATACGTCATTTATATTGTTTTCGAGAGCCGAACGTATTCACCGGAGGCGGCGCCGGAACAATGAAAAAAAAATTTGTTTTAAAAAAAACCTTAACACAAAAGGGCTCTTATACGTACGGTGTACCGCCACCGCCATCGTCGTCACGTTTTACTGAAAAGTATTATACATATTAGGTATTTTTTCATTTTTCATATATATACACGTTTGTATAAGCTCTTCATCAGAACACAGAGCCATTGTCCGAAAAACACCGACTGACAAACACACGCGCACGCCCAAACTAAAAAACTATACCTATATATATTTATATATAGTGTGACGTTCATCAACGGGAAAGGAAAAAGTAACACCGACGGCAGAAATATGTGGAAGGTATTGTTTTTCTAAACTTCGGTACCACGACGTTTAAACATTTTTAAAATATTTATAATTTATACCCGACGTAATTCACAAGTTGCATTATTCGTACGGAAAACTTGATATTTTGAGTTAATAAATTACCAAATATACGTGTTTTTTCGTTTAAATTGATATTTTCGAAACTACGTTTTATATAAGCAAATTTTATTTCAACAATGCGATTGCGTAAATCAAAATTACTCGTACATGATAAAAAATAATAACGTATCCAGTATTCGAGTTGTGAACATTTTGTTAATCCGATTATTCTCCCGTAAAAAACGAGAACAAAATAAATATTCGGATTACCGTAAAATAACGACATTATTAAATAAAACATTTTGTGTTTGAGACTCCGTTGTTCGTGTTCTCCGAAAATGCTTAAACACACGGACGGCATTACCACGTGTTCACCGTATATATTTTGGTGTTTTCCGGTATTACAGGACAGTCAATTCTCTTTTCGTGGAAAAAACTCGTTTAGACCGATTGTTTATTTCAATATTCATAATACGGTGTTTTCGTCAATTTCAACTGGTAAAATTAAAAATAGACGTATTGTAAATAATTTACAAAACCGACCTAATATCAAACATAATGGATATAAATGTCAACAACTGGCGTTGGTCATATTTAATCGTATTCGTTTTTGTCTAACGTGACATTTAAACGACGAACAAAAAAAAAAAATAAACACTACCGTAAACAATATCAGTGTTCGAGTTCATTGATAATATAGACTGCGTATCAAAAAAATGTCTGAACTCTTGTACTATATAGTTTAATGTCAAACAACGTAAGTTCGTTCCACGAAACAAGGTCCGTCAGGGAAATATTCGAAAATTAATATATCTTCGTCAACAACGTGTCCGTTGCACCCTTAAAACTTATATTTATTATTAGAGACATTTATATTTACTTTATACTTTTTGGGGAAAAGTATTAAAAATCCGACGAGGGTTGTACGTTATTAAAGGAAATGGCCGCGTAAAAAATATTTCGTAGCAATTACGTTCTGGGAGATGTGGAAAACTATTACCGGTTTGGGTAATAATCAACGAATTGAGTCTCAGAACTTAAAAAAGTACCAATCGATACCCGAAACTTAAAAACTACATTAATTAAATCTCAGTAAAAAAACTGACTGTGACGGTTAAGACCTCGCAAATATGTATATATTTTCGTAAATCGAAATTTCTTAATCGCGTTTTTTATGTGTACATTTAACTGGCCAGGCCATACACAAATATTACTTAAAATTTTTTTTTTTAAACGCGTAATTCAATTTTGGTCTACTTAATAATTTAATATCGATTTTATTACGAATAAAATGTTTGAAAATAACGTCGGTCTTTTTTAATATACGAGAATTAAAAAGAAACTTAGTCGATATTTGATGTGCGATTTAATATATTTTTATTGTCTGCCAACGTAACGTAGGGTAGGGCATAAATTGTAAACGATAAGGAGAAACGCTTAAAAAAAATACTTTTGAATTCTTACGATTAAGAACTTTATCTTATAAATAATCAATATTAGTAATAATAAGCGATAATTCGTTATAACACAATTCGAACACGCGTTATTTTCCAGTAGGAAGTAGCGAGTATATCTCTGATGAACTTAACTGCAGCGGCGTTGGTACTTTATTCGCCACGGTTTTTACATAAATTCCCTCGATATACATGCACGTGAACAATGTTGAAAAATTTTTGTGAAACAAAACCAAAACAACGAGACTGATACGATTGTCGTCCACGTATCCGTTGTGGGATTCACGCGTTTTAAGGTACGGAAATTGATCACGTCACGTTAGCGCCTGGAAATTAACCGATCCGATTCGAACGAACGTTTTCGATTTCCATTCCGATTTGTGTAGCGGCGTTCGTTGTTTTCGCAATTAGTCTATCATGTCGCTCTGTATATACACGCGCGTGCGGTATATATTAAAATAATATTTGCGTACACGAAGAACTTTTTAACGAAACTATTATGGCTGTTGCAGCGTGTAATATGATAAACGACGCATGGAATAGCCGAGCGCATTAAAACATTATGTCAGTGCCAGACATCATATTCGTGCATCACACACACACGCACGTTGGTGTAGGTGGAAGTTATTAAAATATGGTCGGTTTATTGTTAAAATAAATCGGTTTATTTATTTTATTATTTGGACACGTGCGCGTTCAAATAATAATAATAAATTACGAGTAAATAATATATATTTAATAATATGTTCTGTCAAATGCCACTATCTCCTCATAAAGTTTCGTCCATTCGCCGTTCAAATTGTTTCAATAAGATTCGGCGTAGTCGATTAATTCCTAACAAATTTTTAACTCTAGATAATAATTAACGTAAAGTTTCAAATCGGAATACCGTCACCAAACGATCTACTTCGGTTTAATTGTTTTACGTACTCAATTAATTTAATTACGCCCGTAATTAAAAAAAACGACTTGAAATAATGATGACTAACGACGGATTATTAATTTCTACACCCTTCGTAAACCTGGTGTACTTTTTAAACGGCGAAATCGATAATTACTCTTTTGTCGCGTATTTCTCGAATACAATAATATAATAAAGTATCTAAAGTACTAGACCGAGAGTATATCATTTATATTATAAAAATACGAAATTATATTGGAAAAGTATCAATTCGCAATGTATATATAAGTACATAATATACATACATATAGGTAAGTAAACACGGATTTGCCCCTTTTCGTCGAATCCAGTGAAATCAAAAACACATATTATAATAATATCATGTCCACGTATATATATATATATATATATTCATATGTAAAGAAATAAATCGAGAAAAAAAATGAAGGAGTGGAACGTCAAACACGCCATCTCACGCCTGACATGTGAATATGTGTGTACATAGGAGAAAATATTATAATAAACTTCGTGTTTGCACAATACAAAAATATTATAAAAGAAAATATGTCATACGTGGACAACGCAATATAATATAGCGTAGTTTTTCTTCCGGTTTTTGTTTTTTAAGAAAACTAATTAAAAGCGTTTGGTAGCGGCAGCTGCAGTGGTGGTGGTGGTGATGGTGGTAAGGACACGCGGAATGACAAGTTGTTGTAAACGACGACAGCGACCCAGAAGAGTTGTAATTAAAATAAAAAAGAAAAAGAATAATTAAAACGATCTACTTAATATTTAGGATAATAATAATAATAATAATAATAATAATAATAATAATAATAATTCGCGTTATCGATATTGTTGAGCAGATTGTGTGAGAAAAAACATTGAACGATCTCTATATTGGGAAAACGTAAAATTTTAACCAAAAAACGTTTATTTATATCGTCTTCGTATGTATGTTTGGGATGTCTAAATTACATATAATTCTTTATGTTCAAACCGCTTATTTCGTTTTTGAGGATTTTTCATTTACATTTTATTTTTAGTTCCGTTTGCAAATCGGATACGTAGATAATGCGTCGAGATCTTAAAAAAAAATTAAAAATAAGCCGCCAGAAACAGTATCTCGCCTGTTCGAACACAATAGTGAATTACCGTGTCAGGATAGGGAATAAAAACAATTTAAGTTTTTGTTTAACGTATATATAAATTTATATATTAGTTATATTATATAGAGTTTGGATATTCTAAGCGTTTGTTTTAAATTTTCAATCGGTCTAGTATGAAGCTACGTATTTTAGAAATTCGGTAATTATTGTATAGGATAAACGCCCGATACGTTATTACCCTTTTTTCAGCAATTATTCGCGCGTTATTTTTTTTTGCTTATATAATTCGCTTTATAATTGCTTTTTTTCGTCATTTTTATCATGACACGCGGTGGTTCAAATTTTCGTAATTTTGGATTTATTGGTTTAATTTTTCCACTTTATTCACAAATATTAAATTATGTCCCGTAAATACACCTTAATTTCGCGTTAAACTTTTTATCGTGCCGTAAGTCCATTATTATTCGTCAGACGTTGTTTTCAATCCTAAATATATACAAATTAAATTTTTTACGTCGAATTATTTTCGGTATTTTTATGAATGCGCGTATTTATATTTATTATTATTACTTTTTATTTCTCTGTGTAGAACCATAAATTGCGAACAAATACAATGATTTAGAAGCTTCAACTAGCAACAGAAGCAATCATAGTTACTATTAATATATACATTTATTACACGAAAATAATAAAATAAAAATACTAAGTCTAATAATGAGTTTTTAAAAATTTGTTTAAAGCAATTTATAACTTTTTTTAAAACATTTTCGGTGCATTTCTTTTAAGGATTATTAATGTAACTTTCACTTTATTCTAATTGTGTTTTTACGATTTTTATAGGGCTACAACATCTGAACCCTATATATAAATGGTATTATATCATTCCCGCGCACCAAGTAAATAAAAGCACGAGCGACGTCGAACTGTTTCAGCACAACTGGCCAACCGGCAATTTTCATGCGCGGGACTACAGTGATGGAATAAAAAAGGAAACAATTTGTTTGAATATTGTTAAAATATTATATGTACAAAGTTTGCATTAACTTTTAAATTATAAATATGAGAATTGTAAATTTTGTAAACCCGAATAAACGATTGAAAAATCGTAATTTTACGTACAAATCTTTAATTTTGTCTAAAATTTAAATTCGAGAAAGCTAAGTCAAAAAAAAATTGTGTTTTGTAAGCAAATGACTCTATACAGAGATAGTATATTTTGGTATTATTTTATCTTAAAATTTCGAATAATATTAATTCGCAAATGTTATTAAAATGTTTAAAACTGTACATTTCGTCCAAAACATATCGAACATTTTCAAAAAAAATGTCGAAAACTCGCAGAATTAGTTAATTAATTCTTCGACAAACATAATAATGTTGTTATTATGACTAACGGTTCTAAAAAATAATTTGGGTAGATAAAAGTATCTGGTGGATTTTTCATTATAAAATCCTCATTCACTACAAACACTCCAATCACATGGCTGCTACCAACATCATTGTTGGTAATAATAAGTATTTTTAACGTAAGCAAAAAGAAAAACAGATGGTAGAAATCATTTCATTCTTTTTTACTCAAAAGTAACTGACAGCCTATTCAAAGGTAAAACAGAAAAATAAATAATAATAACGAAAAACCGTAAGTACAATAAATTTCAGCGGTACAGTACATATCCAACACCAGCGCGCATTTTGACGAAAGAAACAATATACACGTGAAAAACAATTTTGAAAGAACATACTATATTATTAGTCTCTTTAGCTTTAATTTTTTAAATGTTCGAATTTTGACACAGAAAATGGTTAAAGTTTCCAAAATCCTATTTTAAACCAAACAATAAACGTATTATTTTTAAAAAATGTTCGTGTATGAAACATATTTAAAAGAATAAATAAGACAAATTTTGTATATTTCACATGCCAATATTTGACAATTATAACATTAAAAACCAAATTCCATTTTGTGACACCCAAATCTACGATTTGTGCGTTTTTTCGTTATTTTCCCTTACAATTGAGAAAACTTGAGAGTTCTTACGATTAAAAATAATGGAAATATATTTACAATACATAAAAACATTGTAAAATGAATACAATTTGAAATTAAATTAGTATTTAAAAAGTGATTTATTTTTACGTGTCTAGATTAAAAAATCAGAAAAGAAAAAATATTTTTCCAGTTATCAAACTTTAGTCTTAATAATACAAATTACGTTCGTAATTCTAAATTCTATATTTTATCGACAATGGTTTTTTAATTTTTTATATTTAGTGTTTATTTAAGGAACTATTATATTTCGAGAGTAAAGTATGAACTATTTATGTACTATATTAAGTTAACGAATAAAAAATGTGAATATCCGTTTCCCACATTACGTAAAATGTACGCACACACACACACACACACACACATACATACACTTGCGAAAACACACTAATGTTATATTACTATGGCATACTTGTACTAATATCAAATATGATTACATCGAGAACCGAGTAAAGCAAATCAGCTTTCAACCGTCTAAAATATTTTCGATTGAATTTAATCGAAATTAACGTGGAAAAAATGTTTTAGATAAAAAATATACCCCGTTTGTGCGCGTGTGTATATTTTCAATCGTACAAGCACGCAAAACGCATTAAAACGATTATAATGTTCTCTTTGTTTGGCTGTGGCGAAATGATCAGAATTTCGCGATAAAAACTTTTGCGGAACCGGAGGTACATAATAAATACATTCGCATGCGGTTTCGGACATAAAACGGCGAGAGGGGAAGTAAAATAATTACCGAAAGTCGTATAGTTTACGTTCAGACGTTTTAATAAACTAAAAATATGAAATATAAGCCGCGTGCGTATATATATATATATATGTACGTAGAAAGAGGAAAAGAGATTGTGTGAAAGGCAAACGACTGACGTTATAACGATTTGAAACACGGTAAGGGAAAAAATGTATATAATTCGTCAGTAGTTCTTTACGTGTGTGTGTGTGTGTGTGTGTGTGTATATATATATATATATTATGTGTACGAATTAAGCGAGCTGAATTTAAGCCGTTGCCCGTCGATATTTCATAATATAATTACGGTTGTTCGTCATTTTTTTTCCGTACACCGGGGAAGGGTGATTAAAAAACGCACGGCTTTGTCATAATTAACCCACACCCTCCTTGTACGCAAGCAGTAATAAAACGAAGTCGAGATTTCAAGCGAATAAGAACGGAATCGAATAAATAATCCGATAATAACTTCGTAATTCGCCCGGTATTAGAATATTGTACACCGCCGGACTTTGTTAAAAAAAACCCGCGCGTATATACGACGTTATAACGTGATTATTATTAAGCTCCCGGTAATCGTTTTCGGTTTTCTTTTTTCGTTTCGTAGTAAGCCGATTATTTTTTATTTAAATTCGTTACTTATAATACACTTATAATTACCGGAAAAACGTTTAGTAAATACATTATCGTTTTACGGGCAATTAATCGATACGTTTTTACGGTTCTACACTCGGCATTTTCGTATTTATTAATTCCCTCGTTCGCCTTATCCCGGTAAATAAAGTGTTCACACTGAAACGTGTACTTTGTATATAAAATCGGCTGCGCGCGGGTCCGTAATAATCGCGATCGCTTATTTCGTGTAAGAAAATAAACAACGACGACGACGCCGATATATATATATATATATATATATCTACGCGTGTATTATTCAATGTACAGTGCATAGGCGAAATCGGGCCGTAACAGGAGCGTAATTTGTCTGCGCGACGGTTACGGCGGATTCCCGGACAAAACGCGTAATAAATTGTGACGGGAAAAATTGCTGGGGGACTGACCCGGGCGCGAAATAAACGGGAACGACGATTAACGGACCGCCGACGACGAATATCGGACGTTTAATTGAACGGTCGTTGCGATTTGTCTCGTTGTAAACGTTTATTAAGTGACGCCCACTCTGAAACACGATCGGCGGTTAGGTGGCGGCGGGGGAGTGAACTAACGGATTTCGATCGATCTACGCGAACAACATCTCGGGCCTCGGCTTAAACTACCTGGTGTTATACCGGCCGAGAGTATTCGTTACGGTCCGACGTGCCACCTCCTTCCACCCGCCTACACAAACATTCCAACCAATAACCGACCACCGCTGTAAAAATACCCGACGACCGTGTGACCACGAATACCGCGGACACGCACCGACGACTCACGGCCCGTTGCCGACGGATTTCAATCAAACTACACCAGGACGACAAGTACCGCGTTCCCGACGCCCGTCACCTATTTTTTCATATTTTTTTCTCGGACTATTCAAAGACTTTGTTTCGTGCGACGCGCGTTCGCGCATCATCTCGGGATATCAATCGCGTGGATTATGATAATAACGCCTGAACGATACGTAGTTTACGTTTCGGATACGGCACGGCACGTGCGCGCGCCGCGGTATTGACGCCGCGAAATTCGCGTAGCCACGGGACGGAAAAACGATCGACGTCGAATTACCGTTACCGAATACAACATATTAGTACCTACGTTGTAACTGCCGAGACTATTTACGTATATCTTGGAAGACGGATAGGTGCGTGCCTAATGGCCTTCCGACAACAGGATGAGCTTCACTGAAATTGACGTTCGGGTAAAATAACGCCATAGTGAAACTTCATTTTATAAATTTAATCCGTTCGATAGTGACATACGTTCTATAAGCTACGGACAGCGCGTTATTTTTTGCATTTCTTAAAAACTATAGGCCAGCTATATATTATAGTAGCGTCTGAAATGAATGCGCGCCCGTTAAAATATCGTTTATAAATGCTCCGCTATAACGCTTTTAATTATTTGAAAAAATAGTCGACAGCGACGCGGAAAACTCGAAATTATGACGTTCATCAACGCCGTGCGCAAATGTTGAAGTATTATTTAAAAGCTAGGATGCGGCGGGTGTCGTTGCAATTTTAATATTCCTTTGATCAGGCTGGTCCGATATCGATTTTGTAAAAAATTATTATTAAAATATAATATGGAATTAACGAATATTATTAGAAAAAATATTTTCTCTACGGGATAACGAGGCGGGTTTAGCGAAATAAAAATTCATCCGACACACACACACACGATCGACGATTTAAAACGTATAATTCGAAATAAGCGTGCACAGACGGTGGGAACTCGTAAGTCCATAAGCCATCCGCGGATTGTTGTCCCATACGTACTGTGAACTTTACAGGTTTTCACGGAACTAAAATCGGACCAATTATTAATAATCTACCATGTTACAAGGCGAAAGATCTCCCACGGGCGTGTTTTTCACTCAAGAACCACGTTAATATAATTCACGGGCACACCGACGGTTAGACCACGACGGTGAACGCGAAAAAATAATGGCGGCTCAGGTGGAGTGGGAAGTCGGAGTGGCTTCGCGTTTCGTCAAACCGCGAACGGGCGAACAACGCGTGTCGTATTTGCATAATTACGAGTACGAGCGTGAACGACGCTGTTAGAAAAATCGACGCTGTATACCGATAAACCGTACGTAATGCTCAATTCTACGCCGACGAATAGTGGTAAATCTTATAAATAGCTCAACGTCTAATTTACGTCACCCGATAACATTACACGGCGCGATAATAATATTCCGCCGCAAATACGGTTTAAAATGTAAAGAAATCGCCGTAATCACGGTACGCTTTATAGGCGTTATAAGTAATAATATTGACTCGCCATCCGTTTCTTATTGTTAATTCGATTATTCGTCCGACGATGTCGTTTCGTAGCGGCTCGGTGGTAACTTCGCGTTTCACGAAACACCGAAACGTTTTAACCGAAGAACGTGGTTTTTATTAAAATTACCGACGAATATACGCGCGCGGATGTTTCGAGTGCCAATAACTAAGCCCGTCTTACGTTACACAGTCTCGTCCTTAACAACAAGGACTTTGCCGGTAACTTTTTCGATTTTCCACGCGATTCTCGAATTTTGCTTCGAACGTAATTTCAGGATGCCTTCGACGAATGATACGTAGACCTATCTTACGTAATAAAAATTCGATAATTACATAACCCTCGACGAAGAAAATGCGACGTTTAAATCGTTCGAATATAATAATAACAAGCGAAAACGTACACCCGAACTCCGTGAAATTGAATTATCCGATTAAGAAAATTGGAATTCAATACGTTAATTTGAGACGGAGAAAAAACGTACGTACCGAATGATTATAATTATAGATAGTTAGGCTAAGATTAGGAACAATTTATTTCCGCGACTGTATGCACGTTTATAAACGTGCGGTATTTTTTACATAAGATATACGTTCGCATGATTATACAAATTACGATTATTATTATTATTAAATATCTACGTATATTCGTGCAAGTTCGACAATTATCGTACAAATAACAAATATAAGCCGTACGCTATATTTTTTAGTTAACGTAAATCAGGTAGCCTTAACTGTTACGACAAACCAAGAAAAAAACAATTAAACTCTTACACAAAAAATAATGTAAACGTGATCCTCGGGGTGTTTTCCTATTATTCCTCGTGGTCAATATCAAATTAAAACGTAACTCGAATAATAATTTCCTAACGAGATAATGGAACCTAAAGTCGGAGAAAACGTGATAAAGTTTTATTTGATTAATAATACGCCCAGAGGGAAAACTATATTTTTTCGTACACACGAAACCTGCACTCGGTCTTGTAAAAACGATTTTAAAACGGTATTCATATTTTCCGGAGAATAGTATTCGTAATATTCAACTTTAATAGCGAAAACCGAAACGACTTGTTTCATTTTCAATTGCTCTACTTACTGTATATACCTATACCGTAGCTTTTGTTACCGTCGTCCTCGTTATTATTTAATAATTATCTTTTTATTTTAATAGTCGCCCTAAGAATGTATAGTTTAACGCGCAATCACGATAGATTTAAATGTTTACGCGATTTGGGAAGAGATCAGTCGAGATATTATCGAAGTACAAAAATAAAATTAATAACGGCTAACATATTTCGTATTCTCGAACACAAAAACGTTTCGAGTACCGAGAGAATCGTTCAATAAATTATCTCAATTTTTAGGCTAAAACGTACTTTATATATACTACGAATATTTAAAAATATAACCGCCAAAATACTCGCGCGTCATTATAAATATATTACGATATAAATAATATATATATATAATCGTGGAGGTTAAAATGATAATATATTAGTTTGGATTTTGTTATCCCGTTCAAATAAATATGTGCTAGGGCGACTTATAACGATTTTCGGTTTGAATTCGGAATTGAAAACGTAAATGAACGCCCGCGCCAAATACTACGGGCGTTTCATGAGCGTGTGTAACGATTCGAGATTAAATAAACATCAGCGTTGTATATATTATAGCGCGTTGATTTAAAAGTCAAATAAAAAGTCGCGTACGTCCATTAATAAACTCGACGAGTTATAACAAAATGGGATACGCGGTAAGTGTTTGTTAAACTGTCGCGGGGGGGAGGGGGTGTCGGGACGCGTAAATATTTATTATTTTCAAAGTGGCGGACGAACTGTATACAGAAACGTGCAATAAGTAGTTCCCTTAAACGTATTATATATTTAAATATATAATACTATTTAAATAAACACGAAATAATAATAAATTACGAAACGCGTTATATATATCGTTCGAAGTCGAATATTTAACGCGATACTATCCCTCCTACACGTCACGTAGATCGGAATCAAAATTTACCGATTTGTACCGACTATATAAGGCGAAAAGTTAAATAAATTAAACGTTTCGATTAATTTCGGGGTAAATATAACACGTTTAATATACGGATAATTCCCCCGCTTTGTTATTCGCGCGTTTACCATTTAATAAACGTTTAAGCCTGAAAACATAAAACGACGCTTTCGATATGACGGTTTACGAATATAATACGTTAAACGTTTCGAGAACCGTTGACCATGATTATTTTCTTTAAACGTGTTTACATTCCGAGTTAAAAGGATTTCGCGTTATTTTCGCTAAAGCGTATAATATATATTTAATCCGAAGCGTTCGAAAATTACGGCGCGAATGCGTATTTTTCTTCCAGGAAAAATATACGAGATACGAAACGCCCGAGAAATATTGCTTTTTTTACTACTTACCTCCTCGTCGCACATTTCAAATACATAATACGCCGTCGTCTCATTAACGTCGTATTGGCGCGCGAATAATAATTTTTAAAAACCGGACGCTTCGGTATCAAATTTCCGGAAATCTATCGTTATTTCATCCTATATTACGATAATCCGCGTAATGGATGTTATGAACGGATTTTGAAACCGCTTTTATCGGCGTTTAATTTATCGTTTTTCCAAACATTTCGTTCCAAACAGCGTTTCCATATTCGCGTACGCGTATAAATATATTAAGTACGGAACACGAATATATTTTCAAAATAAATCGCTCGATTCAACTATATACCGGCGTATTATATTGTATTTTGAAGTTACTTGAAATTATTGAAACTCGTACGTTTTTCGAAAACTCATAAGTCGCGTGCACAAATAATATATAGGTATTTCATATAAAACTGTGCAAAAACAAAATGAAAATTTTATTTTTAAAAGCGTCTACACCACTTAGCTTGAAATGGGATCTATTATATTTCGTATAATTAATATTAATCGTTTCAGACCCCTGGACAGGAAACAATCAAAGAAAAAAGGAAATTGTGGTACTCAAAATTCTCGTTACTCGGAGAAAACGAAAAAATTAAACTCCGCCGGTTTTTTTAATAATACCGTGGCCGCGCGTTTTATTCGTTTCAAGAAAAGCCGCGGGTAATATGATTTATACTTTATATTTCTTCGGAAAGTCAAATAGTTGTACTTCGTTCGTAATAAATCCTCATAAAACAAATCTTCCAATACAACAGCCGCGATGGTTTGTATATAGGTGTATAATTGTAGAAGTAGGTACCTATACAATTAGTTTTTGATTAATTTCACGTCTTACGAGCGCATTATTTTCAACTACATAATCCAATTAGGATTGACGGAAACGTAAATATTATATAACTGACGACGAATTTCGTTGATTTAAAACGAAACGAAGAATACGTTTGTTTAAAAACGCATACATGTACAGATGCAACGTAAATTTGAAAATCTAAAATATATATTAATATGCAGGTTAGTCTCAATAAATTTCAATATTCAAAAAAATAACAAAATGTAGAAAATATAATTTTGCTTACGGAATCTTTTTAACGAAATATTTTCGATATAAAATGGTAATTTTTTGACCAATCAATAATAAAAAAACGAACACTTATTATAATCTATTCGGGCTGCGAAAATATAACAAATTTGAAATATCGAATAATCGACGGCATATACACAAGTTATTACACATAATTTTAAACTCAAGTCCACAGAATATCTTATAATCACACGTACTTTCTACCAATCTTAAAAACTCGTCACAAATTATTCATTTGTGACGCTTCAAATAATTTACCGAATATAAGCACAAATTAGAACATAAATATTAATTTAATATACTTCAAATCGTTGTTATTAATAATTAAAGGATCTACAATAATATGTAATAGATAAATTTTACAATAAGTATAGACAATAACATACAGCGATTTTTTTCATTTATTGTTCTTAGTTTTGACCAAATGAGAACCGTAACCACCCCAAACTTTAAAAAATAATAAACATACGGACGCAATTTCAACAAATTATTAAAAAACATAAGGTCAACGAAATTTTTGTTGACAATGTTTGTAGGCTTGTTTGTTTTTCATATAGTTTATAGGCTCATAAAAAACATTGCCTACGAATAGATCACGTGATGCATTGACATTTATCCGGTTGGGTATATGTAACTTTTAAATAACCGTCGGAGTTTGACTCAAACGTATACATGACGATGTTCGTTTTTTGATTACATTGAACTTTATAAATGCATGTACACTCTGTATTCAACCAGTCACCGTGTTCAGTTTCTTTAGCAAAGTCCACAGTTCTCATATAGTCGCAGAATCTCGACATCATAGATACTTCCGACAGTCCGTCCAAAACTATAGTTTTGTAATACGCTTTGCACACTTCATTGCACAAACGTTTCCCAATATTCGGGAATTCCACTTGATACAATGTCCGTGTGGACAACCAGTTCTACTTGGCATGAGTTTTGAGTCAAGGACGGTGGGAATTTCGGATCTGTAACCGATAAGCAATTTAAAACGGAATATATTACTTAAATAACGAATACAATTATTAGTCTGGCATAAATGTCGAACTTAATTTACTTGGCTAACGTTAACGTCGACTTTATTTTTCGGCTTAAGAATTAAAACAGGTACCCGTTGAAATTACGTCGAAGTTACTACTTTGGGAATTAGACTAGTACTTATAACAGCTTTTCCAAACTCAATAAATGTAAAACAGCACGATAATCAAACAGAAAAATATTTCAATAATTTTATAAGCCAAAGAAAAAATCTAAAACACAAAATAAACGAAAAAAAAAACAAGGAAAGAAAAAAGAAAAAATATAGACATAGAACTGAGTTACGCAAAGTGGCCAGATCAATACGGCGCGATGACCGAAGGTGCCATACAAATATACCAACCTAAAATTTCTAATAGATACCTCCTGTGTACCCCGTCTTCCGATGACTGCAACGTGTACGATTTGGCGTTTTGTGTGTTAACGCGTCGTCGTCGTCGTAAACATTATCGTTGTGTGTTCCAAGCAAATCAGTGTTTAATCTTTTACTCAATTCATATCGCTTGTTGTCTATTAATATGAAAACGTAAATGGGATTTACGTCCAGAATTATAGTTTTGAGATACGCTTTGAATACTTCGTTGCACAAACGTTTCCCAATATTCGGGAATTCCACTTCTGATACGACGTCCCTGTTGATAAACAGTAATATTTGGCATAAGCTACAGATCAAGGATGGTGGGAATATTAGACCTGTAGCCGATAGGCGATATAAAACGGAATATTTCCATGGAGTCTCGTGTAAATTTCGTACTTAATTTACTTATTTAATGTAAACATCCAATTTTTTTTCGATTTAAGAATTAAAACAGGTACGCGCCGGAATAATATATACGAACCTAGAATTTCTAACGAGTTCCAGAGAATAATGTTTTAAGCTCGTTAGAAGAAGTATCAATTTTCAAAGATTGAACGACATTTAACTCCTTTAGTTGATGAAGGAGAGTGTAATGATGCTCATTACATGTAAGAACACATTGACCTCGACGTACGTTCATTTACCATGTGTGAAGAACTTCAACACGAAAAGCATAATTTGTTTGATTTGACATGTTTTAGACATTGTTCAGTAGGCCATTTGATAAATGTCCAACAGTATAGTACATGAGAGTTGTTCTTACAAATCGGACATGGTATGTTTTCAACAAACATTGACTTCTTCAATGTAGACTTATGATCAGTGGTGTAAGATGTAGTCAAGGCTAACCTAGATGTTGGTTTAGTTTTATTAATCTGTTCATCAATTATTTCGATATCCTTAAGATTTTGCAATATCTTACAACGTTGTTGAACAAAATCAAGCAACACAATAAAAGTGGGCATTGAAGCTTGCGGTACGTTACATTCAAATAAATGATTGGTATTAGTCTAAAACGCGAATACCTAAATAAAACAAAAGTAATTCAGCCAAATCATCCGCACTACACTCTGTTCCATTTAAGAGCGCACCGGGCGGCAGACGAAAACTGGTCTATTCTCGCGCATGCTAGAGGGCGTTACCACATTGCGTCCCGGCGGCGGCACGGTGAACCGTTCATACAGAGTGTTATATAATGTCAATTCTCAAATTCATATACATTTATTATAATATTTATAATTATTTATATTTATATTTATATTACTAAATAATACGCGAAAGCGCATTGTTTGTACAATTCTCTGTATTCACGGCAGCGTCGCCGTAAGCGGCAACATCGTCGACGACGCCGATTACGGCAACCAATTACAGAGCGTATAGACCCGTCCTAGGGGGTCCGGACGTCGCTCAGCGATTCATTTAGATGCGCCAACGCGGTGCGCTCTTAAATGGAACAGAATATAAGTGTCTTAATCGCTGCCACATTCTCTTGGAAGACATTAATGACAGCTGTCAATGACGAAAATGATTGTCGACTGATGATACGAAAACCAAACATTTTATCTGTATGGGCCGTGGCATGTAGTCTTCGATTTTCGTATCGTTTTATGAGGGAAGACCACGCGACATCGTAATTGGCTGCTGTGAGTGAAATAGCCTTGATACTGGTGAACGCAGGTCCCGTCAAACACGACAATAATAAAAACGTCCGATATATCCGGTCGCGCTATTTCGATTAACAATCAAATTGAAAGTGTCGCGAAACGACCGCCATTCAGTAAGTGTCATCAAATTCCGGTAATACAACTTTTAACAAAATATTGGGCTGTACAACAGACGTAGCCATGACGGTGTTCACAAAAGATACAGGCGGTAACACGCTACGAATATCGTAATATGTTTCCATTTTATCACTTACTGACGAGTCGATTGAATCGAATTCGGCGATCCACCCGCGCTCCACAAGCTACTGGACTATGATGTCTTGTTGATCACGAGAACGTTTCACAAAATCGTCCAATTGTCGGACACGCACATCTAAAGATGGTGTGCGCGTAACATCGTTCTTACCTTGTGCACGTGAGCATATATATCAGGACTTCAATACTCGATCGCGTAAAATGCGCGCCATTTTGAGCGTTGTTTCATCTTTTCTATATGTCTCGTCATAATGGGTCGATAAACAAATAAAAACCCGGCTCGAAAGACCAAAATGTTTGTACGGAGTTCCCGGTTCGAATCCGAGAGGTTGCCGTGGCAAAGGTGCTAGAACAAGATACATCGACAACGCACTGAACGAGAGTGGACTGTATTATTTATTAGAGAACGTAATACGCGTATATAAACAACGAAGGCGGTATGGGGACCGAAAACAGACTCGTTCGTACGTTTGGCACACACCGATCCGAGAGCGCTATGCTTAGTAGTTTCAATAGGAGTAGGGATGCTTCTAGAACATTCTACAACAATGGCGCCCTCTGTATGGAATAACTACGGTATCGACGGTTCTTTTTGCGTTTCGATCGGACGTTCGGTTCGGTTTCCCGTCGTTTCCTATTACGTGCGCCCGTTTTTCGAGTGTACGAACGTTTCGATATCCTAATGCCATATATTTGTATTGATAAATTCTCCCAACGTTCTTATTCCAAGAAATTTCGCGTACATTTTTCTATTCACGTTTAGTGAGGGACGCCCGTTGGCCGTCACAGTTTAATTGTTCCTATTCCTATTCCTTTTGTTTCTCTTTTTGAGTTATTACATACATTAAAAGATAAAACAAAAAAGAACGGGAAAAAGTTTAAGTATAAAATGCTAGAAGGAGAAAAAAGGAAAATAAATAAATAAATAGAAAAACCATGGGAAGTAAGTAAAAGGATAAGATTAAGAATAATAGGCGGACGAGTTGAATGTAAAACGTTATATGGGATGTTATTGATATCCTAGTTTTGTAGGACGAAAGGAAAACCTACAGAGAGATGATGACCTGGAACAATTTGATAAAATATAAACAAAATCTCCCTCCACAATTTTCATTTCGAAGTTTAAAAAGGGATTTTAGCGTTTCGCAGTGGTAATCGTCCGAATGCGCCGCTGCGACAACGTAATACGATTATATTTTATACGCCGACCAAACTCGGTTTTGGGTTGTTCTTTCTTCATTCTTTACCCCGTATTATATAACAGTCCAGAAATAAATAATTATATATATACACGTAGATTTCGTGAATAATCTTCGACGGGAGAAACGCGTAAATTATGAACGGTGAGCGTCTATTTCAAAAGCGAGCACATCTCCATACCCATAATATACTATCGTTGACAATTTTTTATTTTTTTGATCGCGAGTTTCGGGGCAACAGTACGCGTTAACTGTATTTTCAACGAATCAAGAGAATTTGTATATTGGCGGCCTCGAGTTGCGTCGTCGTGGAAGAAAACTCAACATAATAATCAAAACTTATCTTTAGTTGAAACATTTTTTTATTTGCGTTCGGCACTTTCAGGAGACGCGCTAAATTACATTAGATGCATGGAGACTACGTCCAACAATTATAGCATAGCATGGAACGCCTTGGTGGCTAGATACAATAAGAAAAAAGTACTAGTCCAGGCTCATGTAAAATAAATTTTTGATCTCGAAGTAATGACAAGCCAATATGCAAATAAATGAAGGCAGTTTATAGACGCGTTAACAGGTCATATACGAGCACTAAAAACTCTAGGATATCAGCCGTACGATTGGGGTAATTTATTGATACGTTTAATAGGAATAAAATTAGATAAAAGTACTTTGCGAGAATGGGAAAAAAATGCGCCAAAAGATAACGTAGCACCTGTTAATATATGTGACCAATAAAATTAATTTTTTAGAAGACCGATTTAAAATATTAGAGGTAATTGAAACGTGCAGAAATATAAGTAATCGTAATATATCTTTGTTAAATAACCAAAATAAAAAAACACACGAACGTTCATCCCTCATAATAGCCAATTCAAATATAGAGTGCTTTATTTTGTCAATTACCACGCACAGTATATAAATGTCTTACTTTAATAGCACTGGCAGTACCAGAACGGATAAAAAATGTATTCGATCTAAAGTTGTGTAAATGGTGTCTACGGGCACACGCCGCGAAAAAATGCAACGGAAAAAATTGTTTTCGGTGTTTTAAACCGCACAATACGTTATTGAACTAAAATAGTCGCGCGGAAATAAGAAAACACGAAGTGGAGCCTGCAACTGATAGGCGATTTAAAACGGAAAATATTACTTAAATAACGAATAAAATTATTAGTCTCGCGTAAATTTCGAATTTACTTAGCTGACGTTAATGTCGACTTTATTTTTCAGCTTAAAAATTAAAACAGGTACGCGCTGGAATAATATATAGGAACCTAGAATTTTTAATGGGTCCTTGAATACTCCAGCGACTTTCGATACGATCGAGGACGCGATAGAAAATCTTACGCCACGCCGGCAGAACCGACGTGGCACGTCTGTACGTACCTCTGCAATCTAAGGATCACGGGCGGAAAAAGACGAGGAAAAAGAAAACGGAACTTCCATAATATATTTGTTTATTTTTATTAAAACGCGGTATTTTTTTTTATAATTTCGATGACTTATTGTGTATTTCTTCTTCTCGCGTGCACGGTTTTTTCACTTTTATGCATAATATTTGTTTAACTTATCACAGAATTATAGCCTCTCACATTTCGTTAGTAACGGTTTGTTAAATTTTAAAAAATTAAAAAAATTTTTTAAAACAAAAATTTTTTTAAATTTCAAATTTGCTAACATTTGTTAAATGTACATAATGAACGTAAATAATAATAATGAATAACAAATAAATAAAATAACTCACGTTTTAACGATACATTTCAATATGTACAATATACGTAGTGAACGTTCGCAAATTTGATTTAATTAATTGCAAAACGATTTTCGTTTTGTTTCCGAATACGTTTTCGAGTTGTGGAAGTACTACGATGATGCGCACGTAAGACCTACACGATTTCCTCGGTACATAATCTTCGACGAAAAACTGCGAAATATTAAATAAAATACGATAACGGATAAACAAACCGAATCGAATTTTATTAAGTGAAATCCTAAGTCCGAAACGACCTGTTATGTGAATATCGCTGAAAAAGCATATAAACGGTTACGAATATTTCTACCTATTTTTACGAATTTTTAAATAACGAACGTTACCTAACCTTCATTGATAACAGTTATTTGGACGAATACTAATTATTGAAAACTACATTTTCGAACATAAAACGTACGTTTGTTTTGTAAAATGCACAATTTATATGCGTTTCTTGCACGGAAAACGTTTAATATATTTATTATCGCGTAAAATTATCGTGAAAAACGACGAGAGGGGGAAGTACATCAGAACACACGAATCCAATTCGGGAATGCCATGAAAAATAAATTTACACGCCGTTCGCCGTTCCGCATATGTATAATATTTTTACTTAGAAATCATTATTTCCCTTAGTTCGTTCCTATTCGAAACGAATAATATTATTCGCTTAGTCTCAACGGAACGAGTACACAATATAAATATTATATTACACCTTCTTCGTACGCCGTAATATAAATTACAATAATGTTTTCTCGGTATTAAATATGATCATTTAATTTCCGCTTTCTCTCCGCAAATTTAATTATAATCGGGTAAATTTATCTACCGTGTTGTCGCATATTTATTTTAGTTTCAAAATATGTGTAAATAATTGATGTTCGCTTATACGCTTATATACACGCTCAAGTTTTGACGAAGAAAATCTGACCGGTAATATATATTTATATATGTATCGAAATAACATAACGTACAACTTAAATTGTGGCATTCGTGTTGAATTTAGAATTTAAATATTTTTTTATCAGATTTGAAGAGAGAAGAACATTGTTGAACGCTTAACGTAGACATTTAACGCGACATTTCGTCCGTCAACGTAATCGAAATTATTTTTAAAATAATCGAAATCATAAAACGTCACCGAAAAAACAATATTTCGTTTTCCGTACATCTTGTAAACGCACCATAAAACATCGACTAAATCTAATATATTTTCACAATTACATTTTGTTTCAAAGCGTACGCTATTCTTTTTACGATGAAAAAACACACCTCATATACAATAATAATCCAAGTCAGTAAACATGACGTAATGATGTTATTTAATCGAAACTATTTAATTAAAATTCTGAAAACACCGTAGGCGAACAATCTACGGGTGTGTTTAAATCTTCCGTTAGATGTCCTCTACTAGAATGTATGCCCATAGACATGGACGTGGAAGAAGGTATTAGGTTCGAAAATGAAAAACGTTCGGAGAGGATGAGTTTCGTTCGTTCGTGAAAAAGTATCGATAGAATAAAACGATCGTACCGGCCGTCGCCGTACTTTGATCTCCGACGGACGCTAAATATTTGCTCCTTACTCGAAAACGACGATTCGGCTACGCGTGAGTCATCGCGGAAATTGTA
Source organism: Geopemphigus sp. TES_GeoC_2020 (assembly GCA_025469175.1). Lineage (NCBI taxonomy): Eukaryota > Metazoa > Arthropoda > Insecta > Hemiptera > Aphididae > Geopemphigus > Geopemphigus sp. TES_GeoC_2020. Next base: position 5,656 of record JAIPRN010001230.1, on the reverse strand, counting down.
AAAACAAAACTAACGTCAATAAATAACAATAAAATCGTACGGCTATATCATAATGTCGTTTTGATATATTATCACACGAAACTAACCACGCCATACTCGAGTACGAAATGTATAATATAATATGTAGCGAGTACTTTTTTGTTTGTTTTTATTCTCCTACGATCGCGGGGGTTTTTTACGGTTGTAATGACCCGACCGTTTTATTGACGGGCTTACGTAAGTTCTATATATATTGTATAATATGACTTACGTGAACACCCATAAATATATATAACGAATTTTTTTCTTCTTTTTACAATTCATACATCGTGTCAAGAACCTTTGAATGTTAGACGATGTATGTTTATTATTATAACAAATGGTTGAAAACACGAATTAATCACTCTGTATATACACGATCAACGTATAATAAATTATATAACTCGTAAGTATCGTATATTTGCCGACTTAGGATTAGGGGAAACGCCGTGATAAATAACGATTTTTCCAGTTAAATACGTATAAGAGATAAGTGTAACAAACGATAACGACAGCTAGAAGGCAAATTTGTGAGTCGCAATTTACAAATTTCCCGGGAAAGTTGAAAAAGGAAAGTATTTTTATGTTTATTTACGATTCGATCGAAACTCGAAGGGTAACTTACGACACGAACCAGACATTTATCTTCGTACCCGCGGTCGTATTATATTTTCTTAAGCAACCTGTATACAATGAGCATATTACTCGGAAATGAAAACGTACTCGGTGTCGAAGCCACTTCGGTGTAAGTGTTATCTCATTAGATCCGCGAAACACGCTATTATGAAAATATTTGAATTAAGTCGACTATCTGAAGTTTGTATATGTATATTACGCGTACAATAAAGCCAATGTGACGTGAAAGTTAAAATTACGCGGCGACTTAAAATTCTCAAAACGTATTATATTATATTCGAACCGTGGCTTAATGTAAATATATATATATATATATATATATTGTATTTGAAACGTCGTTTCGCGAATTTCGAGCGTACTTAACGAAAACGGATCGAAAACAATTGTTTTATAGACCGTATGATATATCGACAATACACGTATCGTCGAGTATACAAATTCCGAATTTCTAGAATTTATGTTTACCGAATAAATGGCGCAATATCAACAGCGGAACGGAATCTTTGTATTCAACATATATAAATGAAAATATAATACGCATTGTATAATATAAAATATAGACTACGCGATAAATCGTTTCGTTCGCTTTTTCCAGAATACGTATTATTATTAATTCGAAAGAATAGTATAAATCGTTCGTTTCAACGAATAATGTTCGGAACGAAACAAAAAATAGCTCGTTTCCCTTTTTTTCTGATACATTTTTAATTGACAGGAATTATAATTTATCAACATCGTCACGAATATAATATATACGTATAATAATATACGTGCATTTTTAATCGTATTAACAAACATGCATCGTGTCAACAGCAATCCGAAAATGCGAAATTCTTTAAATGTTGGAACTTTGTATACGCTATTTATAAGTAATAATGGAAATAATACACATGTACTCGGGTTTATATTTTCGACAAGAGATGAACGAAATTGTTAGAAAATTAAGTTTTGATCTCGAAATCCATATTCATAATCGGATATTTCGGACGTTTGGAAACTTATTTTATTATTTTTTTTAACCGCTTGTTTAACAAAATAAGCAATATTAACACTTATAAACGTCCGTAAATAATTCCTGTAATACGTTACACACACGTATAGTGGTTTATTATATTGGTTTATAAGATAACTGAATTAAAATTAATTAGGGTATGTGGGTAAAAACGTTATAAAATCCTTGGCTATCCGGGTATTTTTGCGTGACGGATTTTAGAATGGATCCTAGAATCGAAACATTATCATACGTGAAAGATTTGGGTTTAGAGTTGTTCAAAGCAAGCGATTTGTGATGATTTTGCATTGGGATGCGTCACTATAGGTACAGGACGTGTCGAAACGAAACATGTCGATTCGAATTGAATAAACATTACATTCCGTCTTAGATTATAAAAGCCGAGTATTTATCGATATACGTGACACAGGTATATATAAAATAGAACCGTTGTATAAGCACTATTGTACAATATTTAATTTATGTATAATATATATTTAGTATATACTGTATACATAATACAAACATACATAAATATATATTGTATAGTTCCCGACCGCCCAAAATGTTTACCGCCATAGTTATTTACGTTTTAAAAGTTCAATTCCCGAAACAAATACTTAGAAAAGCTTTTATTCTAATGCCTTCTTGAGGCGTAGCTTGACAATGTGTGTGTGTGTGTATATACTTACCTGTGGTATAATATATTATTATAAGACGAGCACAAAAGAGAGAAAATTCGTCGTTATTCCAACGGGTATAAGCGTTTTAAGGTTGCATCTCAAAACACAAATACATTTACAACAAAGTAGGTAACTGTGTGTGTGGATTACGTAACATTAACGATATTAATAAAGTAACAATTGAAATTGTTAAGAAATATCAGACGACTAAATAACAACGACGAATATATATATTTTATACGAACGTTAATTAACATTAATAACAACGTTGGCCACAACAAAATAGAGGATATTCTATAAGAATATGCTATACGTTAACGTCACAAAAATTATAGACCATGACATACAACAATTCTTTGATCTATTACGAGATAATACGAGAAACGTTAGCATCCATAACATTCAACAATAATAAACGTTCAAACGCGATTTCAACTAACAAAAAATTATTAAAAAAACAATAGTCGACAATTTTTTCGATGATGTTGTCATATAATTTGAGGGCTCACGTGATGCATTGACTTTTATCCGGTTGGGTATATGTGATCTTTAAATAACCGTCAGGGTTCGACTCGAACGTGTACATGATAATATGCGTCTTCTGGTTACATCGAACCTTATACACGCATGTACACTCCGAATTCAACCCATCCCCGTCGCCGTGTTCAGTATTTTCCGCAAAGTCCACTGTCCCCGTATAGTCGCAGTACCCAGGCATCACAGATACTTCCGCCGGTCCGTCAAGAATTATAGTTTTGTGGTAAGCTTTGCATACATCGTGGCACAATCGTTTCCCGTCATTCGGGAATACTACTTCGGATACGATGTCCGCATTGACAAACAGTAATACTTGGCATAAGTTTCGGGTCAAGGACGGCGGGAATTTCGGGCCTGTAGCCGATTTAAAACGGAATATATTACTTAAATAATGAATAAAAATATTACCACGAGCGTGAAATAGGACGTTCTAAAAAATTCTTAACGGTTTAAAAAAAAGCGTCCCAGGAACGAAGTCGTTAGCCCCCACATTGAAATTGCTATCTAGTTCGTAACTTATTTCAAACAGTTTCACGATCGAATAAATTGTTACTCTAGAGGTCTTTTTATAATATTTTTTCTATAAAATGACACTGGATATATTTTTAAATAACGGAAGATGTGTTTAGCTAATAATTATCTAGAGATTGACCGATTTGTAGTTTTAAATCGAATAATATAATTAACGAGGTGTAAATAAATTGATATTGTAAAATAATTTCTCGTAATAGTTATAATCGAAACGAGAAAATGTCGAACAATTTTTTAAATTTTAAGAGAATCCTCCTCGTAACAAAATGGTGACGGAATTTTAGATATAGTGATTTAATACTTCTTATTTAAAATAAGCAAGTGAAACTAGGTACTCGACCTGGGAGTCTCGCGTCAATTTCAAAGTTAATTTACCAATTTAACGAAAACAATAAATTTCTTTTTCGCCTTAAGAATTAAAACAGGTACGTACCGGAATAATTTATACGAACCTAGGATTTCTAAAGGATCCCTATATATTCCAACGCCTTCTGGCGAATGGGCGATATGTACGGTATTTTCGTTTAGTGGAAACGCATCGTCGTTCACTTCCTTAACATTGTAATCGTATATTTTATTGGAATCGTCGTCAAATGATTTGTTTAATTCATGTGGCTTGTTGTCTATTATTATGAAAACGTGAATATAATATTAAGATTTACTCGATATCAAAGAAATCGGTACTTACGGAATAACGGCACGCATTCCACTGTCGAAATTAGCCAAAGTAGCGTCAAAACTTGTAAAGAAGACATTGAGCTTTGGTTTATCATTGTTGGATATAAATGTATGCAATGAGTACGTCTAATTAAATACTTGTAGTACCACTGAATGACAAATGATATAAATGTAATAGACAAATGTAAGAATTAAGAAATTCAATTTTATATTGAATCAATAGTAACCGTTTCTTAGTGTCTGTGCACATAATAAAATAACCTATTTGAGCCATTGGCTTTACTTTAATCCGATACATAAATTATTTCTTTAAATAATTCGTATAATTTCGAATAAAGTACGGTAATCTACGGTCTTTATGATTGCAAATTATTAACATAAGCAATTTTAAAACTAAAGGACGGACAATTTTATTCGATGTTTATTACATTTTCTCAATGCCGAAAATTGTTTCGAAAATCAGTAGTTACATATGTAAAGTATACTACAGTATTCGTACTAAATTACTCTACGTAATTTATTCCACTAGTTTGTTAATACCCTAAATATATTTGCAAAAAAATAATCGTTATATATACAAAAATTTATCGTTACTTTAAATTTTTTTTAATTTTAAATTTCACAAACTTTTCAAGTCGCAATAATTATTTTGTTGACCAATTGTGTGTCTTCTAATTGTTATGTATACTACACATGCGTCATTTAACGTAACGTGTGTTTATTTAATTTTAACGCGGTTTTGTTAAATGTTATATCTACAGTAATAGTGCATTCTGTAAGTTTCTCATCGACTTTAAACGTATTTGAAAGCACAATATGCAGGAAGTGAACCATTCCAAAGACGATTTCGTAAGTATATACACAATCTGGGCTCATAGGACTTTCAACAGGCTCAGCGGATGATTTTCGTGTCTTCGCGGGGACAGACGACCCCCATCTCCTCGCAGTGTGCGCACACTCCAGCCACGAGCCACCTCCTTGCGTGAAATCGGCATTCCGAGGGACAAGTGCTGTTCTCTCGCCGGGATTTCTGCGTTTCGACTCGTTTTCAATCGTCGGTGAATTCGTACAATCGAAGTTACCGTCTTAATCTATTTTCGTTCAATCTTCATGTGTGTTTTTCCTTATATTTTCAAACCTTAGAAGTCGGCACGATCCGTGAGTAAAGTAATTTGATGTATAATTCGTCGTACTCGTATTACAAGCAATAGCCTTATGTTCAACAAAATTCGAATTCGTGTTACTTCAAAAAAGATATAGACATGATTTTTACCAAAAACGGTGTATTGTCATTTTTTTAATCGCTTTGGACTTTCGTTCTAAATCGGAAATTTAATAATATATTAATAATAATTAAGTGTAATTTAATTCTGAAATAGACGTGAACGAGTTGTCCGCAGATGTTTGTACATATATATGTTAAGGTCAGTATAACGAAGCATGGAATCCGGTTGCTCTTTAAATGATCCAATTTTCGTCTGACATCTACCTAAAAGATTTAAAAACGAGACATAATTTTTCGCATCCTTACGAAGGTATTCGGATTGTTTTTTTTTAGGCCTTATACATATATATATATATA